>JBAMIB010000024.1:3564099-3588502 GCA_037177415.1 Kaempferia rotunda
GGCCATTTCTCAGAATCATTTGAAGCAATTGCTTCCTCGTAAGTCGATGGTTCATCATCCCCGATGAGTAGCAATTTCTCATTTTGGATTACCAACCAACCATATTTGTTTAGCTCTTGGTGTATTCTTACTTACATTGATATTGTGTTTCATGAACAGTCTCAAATAAAAGAGACACTTGTACTTGTAGCACTATCTCATCGTCCAACTATTCATCTTCCAACCTATTTATAGAGTCTAGAATTTCTTCAGGACTTACTTTAACCCCACTACTTTCTTTAGAAATAAACTCTCTTCTCAAGAAGTAGCATATCGAGTAATAATGACTTTGTGCTCACTTGGGAGATAAAAATAGTATCCCATTGTAGCTTTGGGATAACTTACAAACATACACTTTATGGATCTTGTTGTAATCTTATTAGAATTTTCATTCTTCGCATAAGCATCACAACCACATATCTTAAGATACGATAAATTTAGTTTCTTTCCAAACTATAATTCATAAGGAGTCTTATCTACTGATTTAATTAGAACTTGGTTAAGTATGTATGCTGTTTTTTCTAAGATATAGCCCCATAACGACATTGAAAGACTTGCATGAGTCATTATTGATATAACCATATATATGAGTATGTGATTTCTCCTTTCTGAAATATCGTTCCACTCCGATGTTCTAGGAGTTGTAAGTTGGAAAACTATCTCACACTCATTTAGGTAATCAATAAACTCCTAGCTTAGATACTCGCCACCTCGATCACTCCGAAGGTTCTCATCTTCTTGCCATGTTAATTTTCTACCTCATTCTTGAACTCCTTAAACTTGTCTAGAATTTCATATTTATGCCTCATTAAGTAGATATATCCATATCTACTTAAATCATTTTTGAAAGCACCAAAATATAGATCAAATCATAAATACCCCACAAGTCAGAAATATAGATAAAATATAACTCAACCTTTTTAAAAGCGCCAAAATAGTTTGGTCAAATTTGATAACTTAGTGCATTTTGCACCAACAACATTGTTGTGAAAAGGAACCCTATGGTATAGAAGTGCTATGACCTTATTCTTTGGCATATATTTGTACCTCAAATTGGCATTGTCATAATTAGGCTTTTAGCTCTCTAACATCATGTCTAGATTTTTGGAGCCAATTATGAACTTTTCTTAGGTAGTTCTCATGCATGTTGTCAAACTCTAAACTCAAAACTTGATTTTCTAATTACTTAAAAATTTTGACCCGGGTGTTCTTAGACTTACCTACATGTGATATGAGTTAACCTTAGTCATATTTTTTCTAAGTTCATGTTTTAAAGCCTTAGTCTTCCTCTAAAATTCTTCTAATTGTAATCACTAAGATCAAACATTAAGTTATATAAGTGTTGGGTACAAAAAAAAATTATTAAAGGGTCGCTTCAAGGTTTCATGAGACCCCAAACAAATTTTTTTTAGGATTTTAAAAATAATAATTAAAAAAATCTATGAAATAATTTAATATTATAAATTAATTAATACTAATAATTAAATAAAAGTGAACAGCACCAATAATTTTTATTAAAAAATTAGATTGTTGTTCTTTTAATAAAACAAACAAAACTAAAATTAAAATATTAAAAAGAATGGACCCCAATAAATTTGGGCCTCTAGGCATAAGTTTTAATAGTTCATGTCTTAAGCCGACCCTAATACAGACTCTTCTACCTCCACCTTGACTTGGACTAGAAAGAGGTTAAAATTATGCTTCTTGGGTTAGTTGGATTATAAGAGCTAGATACCTTAATTAAAAAAAATATTTAGAGAGAAATAGGCTAAAAATATAAATATAATTGAGAGCAATATTGCCAATTAATAAGAGAGAAAATTGAAAAACGAATCTAGCTAAATTAGATAATATTGAGGGGCAACCTATAATTTGGTTGAAAGTGGTTTAAAAATATCAATTTAACAAATTTAGAGTCAGATATGTAATTTTCTATAGAATAAAAAAATGAAAAACCATTGACATACTTGTAATTTTGTCAGAATTCAAGTGAAAATTAAAGGTAATCTGAATAAAAAATACCTTGTGGTAACTTACAATTTTACATGGTTATCCAAAGTGGGTAAATTCCAAGCACATAAAATGTAACGGAATTGTAAAAATTAAACAGTGCCTCTATTTATTTTTTTTTGGAATTAGAGCTCCATTTTAATTTATTTTTATTACTAGATGCCTCACTCCATATCAATTCGGGTACCATTATCTAATTATCTTCTAGTTTATTATCTCTACTTATATTTTCAACCTAAATCTTAAATTAAAGATGTATTACAGTAGTTATAAAATTATAATTATTATATATGTTGTAATAATTGCGATTTCGTAGTTTTTACAATGCATATTTAACATGTTAAAGAATATTCATAGTGTATCAGTTATGATTATGTGTAGTAACTTCGATTTCGTAGTTGATATAGCTCGCCCCTGTTCAAAATTTAAGTGAGAAATATAGATGAGAGATAATAATGAAAATAATATTCTAGAAGGTGATTGGATAATTGTATATGGATTATTAATGGGATGGGATACCCTTTGATTAAAATCAAAGTGAAACATTTGGAAGAAAAAAAAAAGATCGATTTTTGCCCTAAATGTAAATTCAAAGAAATATAAAAATGTGTAATTTTGTGAATCTGCACGTGTCATGCCGAGAAGCCACCAAGAGAATACAAGTAAACACCGTATACAGTGAGTTTGAATTCCAAAACTCTTCTTGTTTCTTCCATCAACGACACGAGACGCGTTGAACACGAGACGCGTTGAACAAGTTCAGAGAATTGATCGAGTAAGTTAACAACTTTAAGTGGTTGTGCAAAAGTTTGCCTTGAAAAGATGGAATCCTAGGAATGTAGCAAGTGCGATGCATTGGATTCCCACAATCTATACCCTGTTTGGAAAATCTACGAGGCAGATCAAAGATCGCGTCTGTATCTTTCCCGTTGTTGACAAAATCCACTACCAATCGGTACTCGAAGCAGACCAGATCCTAAAAGAGCAAAGTTTTTCAAACACTCTAAAACCACCTTTCGTTCATAAATCTTTCAAATACAAATTCTATCCATGGGATTTGTGTTCTAACTTTAATAATAAAAACGTAGTTTTGGCAATTAATTCCTTCCGGGATTTGGGTCCAAGAGCAAGGCCCGAGAAGCATCATGGCTCGCTGGCCGTGGCCGCCACCAGAGTGGACCATGGTCAACGGGAATGGATGGATTCGGGGAGGATTTTGGACGGATAGATTTGACTGCGAAGAGGGTGGCGGCGTGTCGGCTGGGCAGTAAGATCTAGGGTTTGACCAACCGATTCAGTTCCGAACTTGGAGATTAGAACAGGATGAAAGTAGCTAATTTGGCAGCTTCCGATCCAAGCCGAGGGGTGACGGCTTGGCTTTTCTCTATCCCTCATACCTTGCTTACCGCCCTCTTAATGAGATGCCCTATTCATCTCCCCTTCTTTCCTATTTTGATCCCTTCCCCCTTGCCGTGCTATAAGATGTTGTTATTCTGCCCTCCCTCTGCTTCCTCCACATCTCGTCTCCTCCTCTTTCTCTTATCGTCGCAAGGTGTTATTGCTACCCTTCTCCTTCTATCTTTTATTGCAAGTTTAGGGTTGAGGTTTAGTTATCTAGAGTCTAAGGCACCGCACTTTTTTGTTTTGTAGAGGGAGGAGGATAGGAGATGGCCGGCTGCAATCAAGGAAGTATAGCTCCTCAAGGTGAAGAGGTAAGAGTTTTTAATCTTTTCCCCCCTTTCTTTGGTTCTTGGTGATGTAGTGATTTTAGTTTTCCATATTTCTGTCTTTGGTTATCGATTTTCTTCTTGTTTGTTGGATGTGTATGGATCAATACTTTGCTTGATTTGTTGATAAAGGGGAAAAAATTGAAATCTACAAACGGAGTGTAGATGTGATATTAAGGTATAGACACTTGATGGTATGATAATAACATCCTCTGCCTCTGTGAAAAGAACTTTATTTGAAGACTACTAGACAATTTTCTTTTAAACTAAATCTTTCTAAGTGTAATATTGCCGCAATCTTTACTCTTATTTATCCTACTTTATTTCAGATATGCATAGGGAAAAATTATGGAGGAATTGCACCCAAGAAACCACTAATCTCGAAGGTAAGTTTTTTAACTTCTGAAATATAATGCTTCTATTTGAACATAGATATGCATGAGTTTCAGTGTAGACGAGTAGGCAAGTTCATCCAATATAATACTAGAATTGGCATGAAAATTGAAGGAAATTTTACTGAAGAAAATTCCCACAAAATGATACAAGAAAATAATGGAAAATTGACTGACGGAGGAGACCAAAGAATGACCTAGACACATTTGTTTTGCTAAACGGTGATTGAGTTGATTTTATTTCTTAAATTTTGGTTGGTTGCAGGATCATAAAAGAGCTTACTTTGATTCTGCTGATTGGGTCCTTGGCAAGGTATCAACCTCCAAACCATCCTTTGAATTAGATTCTAAAAGAATGTTTCTAAAGAAATGGATTCATCAGCACTTTTTTCACCGACAAGAAAATTGTATAGACACTAGCTGACAACTATAGTCAATCTATTTGTATTTGCTATCAAGGAATTAATATTTAACCGTGTCGCCGGATGAATCTGTCTTAAGTGAGTATCATAGCAGTGTATTTTTCGAATTCTAAAGCGCATTTGGCATTGTGAAAAGGGAGGGGGTTGAGTCTAAATTTGCATGTGAAATGCACGTCCTCTTTTGATTCAATAAGGCTAGATTTGTCGACTTTGGAGATTTTGTGAAATGCATTGACTGCAATTTCTCCCTTTCCGCAGCAAGCAACTAGTCCAAAGGCAGCAACTGCCACTGAATCTTTGAAGCCCAAGTTGAAGGTACAATTCATCTCATGCTCGTAACAAAGAATCACAACATAAGGATCTCAACATTCTTATTCTTTCATTTCTCGGTTTGATTTCTTTATAACTCGCTGCAGCGCACTCCTCCTCATCAGCTACCACCTCGAAAGCCGACTTGCACAATTGGTGCAGAGGATGCAGTAAGCTTCCTTTCTGATCAAAGCCATTAACTTGATTGATTTTTTAGTCCAAATTAAGGATTTGTAATTCTATCCCTTGCAGAATTAAGTGCTAATGAGATTGAAGGAAGCCCATGACATGTTGGTTGAAACTCCTCTTCCACCCAAGATAAACAAATATTATTATTATTATTTTACCAAAAATGAAAAATAAAGAACTTGAAACAGATGGAACTGGTCAGAAATGTTCTGCACATGTTTGATCATGTGAATCAAGGACTTTTTGTTTCATGAATGATTGCACTTCCCTGTTAATGATGAGAGTCTGACTTGAGTGGGTGGTAGATTGATTTAGTGTCTTTTGCATTTGGTTTAATGAGGTGGTTATTTGGCCATTAACTTAAGTGGGTTATGATTATAAGCATCAAGGTGTAGTGATTATCTTGTTTTGTGCTTTCTCGCCAAGTGACTACTCTAGGTGAGTTGGATTATCTTATTTTCTGTAGCATGATCATATAATTAATTGTTATCTTTGGAGCCACTTGTTAGCCTACTCGGGTTTTAGTCCAGGTCCGACGATGTTGAGGAGGAGCTATAGTTCAGATTTACGTGGGAGAAAGGAAGAGTGAGAAAGAAGTAGTCCGGGGATTTTTCTTTTCCTCGATCCATTAGGGGCTGTAAAATTCGAGTAATGATACGTAAAAAATCTCAAAGAAAAGCTCAGGGATAGATACATGATTTTATGGTCTATCATTTCAGTTTTTATGTGTCCCATCATACTATGAGTCTTTCCTTGAGCTTTTGATTGAGTTTTTTTCTTGTGCAAATCATTTCTCATAAAATTCTTGCCTTCATCAATAGTTTAAGGTTTTATTTACTTGAGCGTAAAGGAAAGGAGAGAAAGGCCTTTCTCCATGAGAGTTAATTATTCTTAGGCAATTGTTTATTCAGACATTAAGTTTAATTTGAGCTTCTGTTTTTTTTTACTTGCATTTTTAAAGGTTAGTTATTCATTTTATCATTTATCAGTTTTAAAATTAATTAAGGGATGTTTTTCTTAGTTTGTGTTTGTTAATTACTTGTAAGTTTTAAATTTATTACACAAATTATATTAGTTTGGTTTTATTTAATTTAATTTATGTTTTTTTTATTATCTGTATTTTGGTTTGAGGGTAAATAATTATTTTTAAATGTTTAGATTATGTTTGATTAAATTTATTAGGTTTGTGATTATTTATATATATTTTAGTCTAACTTGAATTGATTTGCAAGCACATAGTTCAATAAATAAGGATTATATAACATAAATTAGTATAATGACAAATTGATAAAAGGAGATGTCAAAAAAATTTCCCTTGTGTTAACTTACGGAATAAGAAGAGATGATGATTTTTCTTTCTTCCCTTCAATGTAAATATAGCCTGCAGCTGCATGACGATCTTGCCAAACACTCAGCTTCAATATGATAATCTTACTTGTGCCGTTGTACATGTTTAGATCATTAAATGCGTTATCTCCCTATATATAAATGAAGATGAATAGAGACCCCGGACTATGATGACTATGGTGCAGCAGCAGCAGATAACATTCCACGGCTGCTGCCTTATTGCCTGGAAGCAGCTAGAGTAATGGGATCAAGGCCGAGGGACCTAGCTATAAGATGTGTTGGTGAATAGTACTAGACCTTTTAATCCAATCACAGAATGGGGGGAAGAGGATTATCGATTATATTTTTTATTCTTCCTTTAGGTTGTGATACTTGAGATGAAAAAAAAATATATAACAGAAAATGGGAAAGAAAAAGGAGAGACAATACGAAGCTAAGAGGTTAACTGAAAAAACAGAGAAAAATAAACAATAAAAAAAAAACACTAAATTATCTCTATTATCAATCTAGCACTTAGTTTATCAGAGCTATGTTAGCACTTAGTTTATCAGAGCTATGTAATTTGCTGCTGCCTTAAAATCACCTGATTGCCGGTTATCGTTACAGACTCGCATCTTTCTCTCTGAACCGGCCCTTTGCCTTGACAAGAGATGACAATTCTATTCGAGCTTGATGGAGAATTTAATATTCGATCCGAATAAAAGAGGATACGGAGGGACCACTGATACTCAATCTGAATACTCAATTAAATAATATATATATACATATATTTATATATAATTTTAATATATATTTAATAATAATAATAGTTGGATAGAAAAAAAAATTATAAATATAAAAGATATCTAATTCTTTAATGGGTATGGATATACCTATCAGATATTCTATACCCAATAGGTATGGAGATGGAGAATATAAAATCCAACCCAAACACAACCTATTGTCATCCCTAGCTTTGACCCTCCAACGCTGGTTAATCTCCATAATTTGAGAATCTTTGTCTTAAAGCAAAAGGTGACAAGTACCCAATAAAATATTTTACATCTGCTGAGATTGATTCCAAACTTGTTATAACAAATACTCATTCAAGTACTAACTACATCAACCACACACAAAGATGTTTGAGAATGTCTTTGATCCATGACTTAGTTAATGGCAGCGAGCACCATATTGCAGTCCAAAATAATGAACAAAAAATGGCAAACTTAAATTTCCCCCCTCCCACACAATCATATCCATACTACTAGAAAATCTTGTTGAATAGTCATTGCAAAATCTTCAATAATCTTTAGCTTCAAAATTAACAGAGACGATTCGAAAATTTATACACTATAAATACTTTTGCCCAATGGAGTAATTGGTTTCTGTGGATTACAGAGTAGCTGCCTTTTGGTCATTCTACTTATATAAACAAACAGTAAATATTTCTTTAACAGTGATGCCTAAAGATCATTCTACATCCAACAAGTCTTCACCAGCAATCCCAACGTCAAGGGTGGAAATGCAAAGACCAAGTACGAGTTGCAAACAAACACTAGTATCGAATGTAACATCATAGAAGCAGTACTAGCTATAGGTGTAGAAGAATCACTTAGTTCTAGAGGAAAGTTTCTTTCTTTTCTGTGCGGCCTTTTTATTCTTAGGGCTGACCTTATCGGACCAGCTGTTGCATTTGGAGCAGAACCAGTCATCCTGAGGAACAGATTCAAGTGGGGGATCACAACAGTCAATATGGGTACCAATCCCACATCCAACGGTACCAGTTTCGTCTCCACAAATTAGCATAACCTCACCCCTATCGCACAAACCACAAATAGCACATCTGAGATCGTCAATTATTTCTACTGATGTCGATATAAAATCTTCACTGATCTCCTCGGAACGGCTCAACAAGTTTGCAAGCGACTTCTCAGCCCAAACATGTGTTTTATAGAGCACATGCCTGTCAAGTGAATATCCCGGCTTGCAAATGTAATCTACCAAGTAATCAGCCGCTACACATGGGATCTCGTGCCTCAAGAACTCCTGCACCCACAAGTCGACTCGTGGCATACTTGGGCTGACAATGGCATAGTCAATGCCAGAATTAAGGAAACGAGTATATGGTGGAGAGGTTGCTAGAATGGTGCCATCTCCAGCTTTTATCACGCGCTTCAGTGTATCCTGATCCAGTAGAGTAAAAAACATATGAATAATTTGGTCATATGTTAATGTTAAGACAGTATCACACAGTAATCCAGATGAAAATTTAGGATGAAAAAGCCAAAAAGAGATTGTCTATTTTAACCAAAAAAAATGAAACTTACAGAATTATATAACGACTAACTAGAAGTAGATAAAATTTCCTACCAGGCTCGGTGCAATACATTCTCCATATATTAAAATCCGCATCCTATAGAGGGCACCGTGCCCTGTACGTTCCTTTAAGAGTCGCCATTTCCTCGGTGCTTCTAAGCTGATTGTGCCATCTTCTGTAAGACCTTTCATGTAGTACTCAAAGGGTTCTTCATCCAAGAATTTTCCAGCCTCAACACTAGCAGTCAAATAATCTGTCTTTAGAATCCACCTGAGTTTAAGAAATGAAGAGGGAAAAGATTGAGTGTTAACCACCAAGTGGAATGTGTGAAACATTTACTTTGACACAAACCAAAAACACCGCCAAGCAAATCATTGGTTAAAGCCGAAACGATATAAAGTTATCCATGAAAAAAAATAATTATGCTAAACAGTAATATCTTTGGAGTCAATCTAAACATAATGAATCGACTATCAATTTGATAGCAGAATCTAAATCACCGAGCCATGAAGCACACATGAGTTGCATACCTTCCAGCAGAAGCTGCTGCAAAGAACTTTTCTGTCCTGCGTAATGGATCTGGAGTTATGAAGTGTGTAGCTTGATAAGACCAATGATGAGAATCCCTGCAAATCCTCCCCCTAAGTCTTTTTATCATTACCCGAAATTCTCTTCTCTGAATGCGATGACCGCTTAAAATGAACCATGCAGGATCCAAGTTAATCTTTGTAGTGCTGGGAGTTTCCATCTTGTAGCTCTTGTCTGGAGTCTTGACTATTTCTTGGTCATGCTCATTAACTGGTTTACTGCTATGAAAATTAGAAGAATTAGAACTGAAGGTACCAGCTTCATCAGGCATGTTCTCCTTTTCTGCATCAATAATTGTCTGCTTTGGATTCATGGTTACATCCTTTTTGATACTTGAGAGTGCAGGAAAATCTGTGGCTTCTGTTCTTTCCTTTATAACCTCATTATTATAGAGTGGCTTGTTCTTCAAGTTTCTGCTAATGTGCTTATCATTTGGTGCCTTAGCCTTGTCATTTTTATCAGGCACAACTTTGGTATTCATGACAACTTTATCAAGATCCAGAACATTATTCTCCTTCCTGTTCATTTCATTAAGCTTATATCTGCTACCAATACTCCTCTTAGCGACAACCTTTCTTGTGTGGGAAACAGACGAGACTTTGGCATTGTTTCCCTCAGACCCATCAGCATATACAGTACTTGAGGGAATTTCATTTACCAAAGATCTGTCATCGAGAGATAGGGAAGCCTGGTCTTCCTCAGAACCACCAGCATGTGCATTATTCTTCCCCACTAGATTTTGAGAAGTTGTGGTGACAAGTTCAGGTTCTCCTGGACCAGCCAGATATGTTTCAGGCCTTTCCTCGTTGCAAAATGTTTCATCAGAATGCTTACAGGGGACCACTGAACCAAACTGGTTCCCTATGTAATTCATTAGCTCTTGTTTATTCACCACTTGCATTGACCCATCATTTGTAGACAAATCTGGAAGTGCCTTTCTAGCTGACGAAGAAACAAATATATCAGTAATAGCTGTGGTTTTGGACAATTCTTCTGTTCTGTATTCCTGATCAGATAAGGCCTGCTTTGGGCTAGAAACGCCGTGGTCATTTATATTTGAAACTGAATGCACGCTGCTTGAATTTTTATCTATTACAAGTTTCCCACGTGATAGTGACTTTTTCTGACGGTAAAGTGATCTGAACTTTGAGGCTGGAGCTTTTTTAATTGATCCATTTGAATCCATAGTGCCTTCCAGAATGTGGTTTGTATCCAAAGTCAGATGATCCTTCTCTGCCGGAGGTGTAACAAGTGTTTCTATAGCTGTCAATTTAGTGTTTGGAGATGGATTACAGGAGGCAGAATGTATGGGAAAGCTATGGCATTCTGACTTGGAAGACTTTGAGTTCCCTCTTGGCAAAGACATTGATTTCCTTTTTTGAGGCAAAGCACTAGCAATATTATTTGTTGTAACTTGAGTGGTTAAACCTTGAAGACTGGTTGGTTCATCACTTGCACTATTCCGTTCTAATGGCATTATATCAGAATCACCTTTCAAAATCTTTTCTAAAGAAAAATTCCTTGAGGGTGTAGAGATATTCACAGGCGATTTTACAGAAGTGGGATTTTCAGAAGGCTTCTTTGAAAGATTGGGAGTGCTTAATTTCATATCTGCTGCACTTGATGCTGAAACTGTTTCAGTGGGCAATGAACCGGCCTCCTTAAAATCAGAAACAGTTTGGTCAAATAGTTCAATGGCAATCATAGAATCTTTTCTAACACGGTATCTGCTAGCTGGAGAAACCTCTCCTGAATTCGGATGATTTTTTTTGCTGTCACTGTTGCAACCTGACATAGATTTTCGAGAATTGTTGTTCTTGAATGATGTCATGATTGATGCACTATCTGTGACAGGATTTCCACCAAATGCCGAATTGACAATTGCAGCATTACCATTTGGAAACTGTCCTGTAAACTGACTGGACAAATCAGAACCTCCATTAAGCATGGTACCTCCAAAATTAGAATCTTTTACATTATTTTGCCTCAATGAATTCTTGCTAACACCAGTCTCTTCATCTGAATCCTTTGCCTCAGATTCCAAAATCTCTAATTCCCAACCGCTGTTTGAAATAGAAAGTTAAAATAATCTTTCTTAATGACAAATAGAACTTTTCAAAACCATGTAAAATAAAATGGCAATAATCAGGACTGAGAAGCAAAAATAAATGTTGAAACATAAAATAATAGCTTTGAAGAGGGCTTTTTTGGGGTTAAGCCCCTATAGCTAAAAGCTATTGAGCAATTGATTTTGAGAATTATTCAGAATAACTTGAATCAAAAAATTAAATAAATTTACATACATAGTTCATGGTATCAGCTGATATAAATTAATCTTGTTTTAATTCCCTGCATTATGGCTAGAAGTTGTTCAGGAATGAACCAATCAGCATGAATGAACCCAAGTCATTGAAAAATGATAACTTTAGCCAGCTCATTGTTCAAACCAAAACCACAAATAAGTGGGACAAAACAAGGAAAACAAATGAAGGAGAAACCAACAGCTGAGAGGGGAAAGTTGAAAGAAATGAAAGGCAAACCAATATATCAATATTAAAAAAAAATTAGAATATGCTGCTTCTATTGTAATTGTTATTTAATATTTATTCTGGCTATCACATAGATCATCTGGCCCAACTATTATGCTGTTTGGTTCTTACTGATATGCAAGAAAATAATTAGAAAGAAATGAGGATGCTCTTGAGAGGATTAAACATGATAGTGAATCATAAGGGATTAAGAATACTACATATGCATACAGGTTGTAGTAGGTTTGTACTTTTCCGATATCAGCATAAGCTTAAGCAAATCTATCCAAAACATCTAGAATTATTCAAACACACAGATACAATAAATATTGGGAAAAAAGATTAGAAGTATTGGCCTGACCTCTTTGTATAACTATCAATTGGCAAAATTTCCCATGATCTTAAGCTGGAAGAGAATGCACATAAAATAACAGTCAGATTTTGTTTTCCTTTTCCTGTGGCTAGTAGTTAATAGGGAAATCACAATTCCATGGAAACAAAGGAAAAATTAATCTAACTTTACCAATCCTCTAGCCATCGATGATTGACAAGTTTGATCTTCACTTTCTTAGCAAGCTCATATTTTTCACCTAAAAGCCATTAAAGCATATATTTGGATAAAACCTCATAATTCAGAGAGAGAGAAGGAAATATTTCATCTTTTTAATCTAAAAACACAAAATAAAACATCTATATTTGTTGCAGATTAAGGTTGCATTTACATCATGAAAATTTTCTGATTATTTATTCCTCAATTTCTAGAAAATAGTTTTTCCAAAAATGGGGAAAAAAAAAACTGTTCTCAAGAAATTGGAATGGGAAATGAAAATTATGAGAATTTTCTCTATAATTCATATTCATTTTTTTTTATTTCACCTAGCTTCCTAGAATTATATTTTTTGACAATGTCAAGAGCTAAGAAAAATTAGTATTCTTGCATATTGACAAATTTTATGAACATGTTGACTATTGTGCATTTCATTATTGTCTTCAATTAAAAAGTTACAGGGATAATCTATTTCAGAAGTAAGGCAACAACAAAATGTTTATCAGCAAGGACAACATACATGACTCACCATAGTTTGATATTGATGTGTTGTTCTAGCGTTCACAAATGAATAAATGTAAGAGATAACATTGCATTTAGTTTATAACAACATGGAAATTGAAGCATATACTAATTTCTATCCTCTAGTTTCCAATTTTTCAACAGCAATTCCATTTGTATGTTATATTATGTATAATAATTTTAGTAAATTTTCTCTTGGTAATTTCTATTCTCTTCAAATAAGTGTGATACAATCTATGTACATTGAAACTTGATTAAAAATATAATAAATACAAAATTGCACATTTTGAAATCATGGGAAAAATTCAATGAAATACTCAAATTTTTCATTTTTTGTTTCACTTTCTTAAAAGTCATTTTGCCTTTTGGAAAATTAATTTTCAGAAATTGAGAACAGAAAATAAAAAATTTAGCAATTAACAACCCTAGGTCCCTAACACAACCTAATGTTTCATGTAGTGCTCATTTGTATATACAATCATGTATTGAGGAATTTGACACGTTTAAGATACAGCCCAATCAACAATATCCTTTCTGCATAGATCATTAAATATACAATATATCAGCATGCAAAATCAAGAAAGACACATGTATAGGCACCCATTTGTAACAAACAACTCTGGTCAATCTCTGATTATAAGTGATTATGGTCACAAAATAACAAATAAATGCAACTATATGCGAATGTAACACAAAATCATTAAGAATTTTGTATGTAGAATGCTTAAGACAAGTGATACTAACCTTCAAATTTATAGCAAATAAGATGTGTAACTTGATTCGCTATTAACGACTTGGAGAATTTTGCCCCCATTAAGGATGCCATTTTCTACAATATATAGGGAAACAGGAAGAATAAAATTGATCAATAATATCTACCAATAAATAGATGTCATGGCATGAGGAAAAAACTTAACAATATTAAATTCATTCCCATGAATAACTGTGATGCAGCACAAGAGGAGAGCCTGATTGTTTGAGGGTATATGGAGTAGGAATATAAAACTAGGTGGTAAAGAATTGTAGAAGGTAGTAGAAACTTAGGCATCACATCTAAGAAATGCTTAGCATCATACAGTAGGGAGATTGCATCACGCAATTTGGAAATTTTCTTAAAAACACTTTCTATTGTTTATTCCAGAAGTACATCAAAACATATTTATAGGTTGATGGGCTTTTAACATAGAAAACATAAAGGAGTCATAAATATACTTTGATGGAACTCTTGACTTTGGAACTTTGGCCTTTACATCATTTCCAAAATAGACTCATCATTTTCTAAAATATGCCAAATTAAAATTTGAGCTTTAGAATTTTTATTTCTGCTCTTATAGACTATATAAGAGGAGACTGCCACTTGTCTTCATCATCCCTCCCAATTGAGAAAAACTACCCCTAGCAAGTTAAAAACATGAAATCTTTCATAAATATCTTGATTCAACTATCAGAATTCATTATCAATAATTCATGTGTATTCAGAAAGGGGCCATGTCTTCCATTTGACGATATACTTCTGATAACCACGTGCCTTTCCATGTGCATTCAAAAAAGGGTCATGTTTTCTATTTGACTAGATACTTTTGATAACCACCTTCTTTTGCTAACACTATCTAATAATCGGTTATATATTCAATTTCTTTTTTAAATGTTTGAACTGATGGCAGGTGAGCATTAAATTTATTATATGTCATATATCTTCATGTTTAGAATATAAGATGAGATCCTTAATGTTGAAGATGTTAATACCCATGTCAAGTTGTAAAGCAAGAGCATAAGCATTGAGCTCTTTTTCTTTAGGACTTTATAGGGAGTAGCATTCCTTGAATGAAGTTTCCAATAAACCATTTTTGGATATTATTCTAATTTTATACGAACCATAATCATATCACCTTTTTCAAATTCTACAAAATTTCTTTCCAGATCAGCACGTGTCTTAAATCTTTTATTGCTCATAGCAATCTTTCACCGGGCATCATCATGTGCACCTTGTATGTGCTTTGCTAAAGCATCAGCTCAATCACTTTGTCTTGCCACCAATGATCGAGAAACCAAATCAATTGGCATTTTAGGAAGCATACATGTAATAGTTTCAAATGGACTGTGTAGTGGACCTATTCACAGAATTATTATGTGCAAATTCAACCATAGGAAGAGTTTGGTCCCATGAGGTATCATGCTCTCCAACCAAGCAACAAAAAAAGTTTCCCAAACTTAAGCTTTTGTTGACAACCTATGTCTAACCATCTGTCTGAGAGTCGAAAGAAGAAAACTTCAATTTCATTTTATCATTTTCAATAAGGTTTGTGAACTTTACATTTTTGGTCAAAGAAAAATTGCAAACCATGAAGACAATCAACTTCCTTGAAGAAGCACTTAGCAATGTGAACAACATTCACAATTTTGAACATAATATATAATGTGTCATTTTTTAAAAGTGATGCACTACCACAAATATTGAGTCAGGTCGTCTAATGGTTCTAAGTAAATCAAACATGAAATTCATACTAATATCCTACCATGGTTTGTGTGGCATATACAAACCCATAGTTTTTCATTCTTCCTTTAGATAAGTGGCATTTGTGACATCAAGAAACAATCTTAGCCATATCTTTTTTCAGGCTAAGCCAATAAAAAGTGGTCTTCAACTATTGTAATAGTTTTATCCTTTCCAAAATGATGCATAGTCCCTCCACCATATAATTCCCATATCACTTGCTCACAAAGAGAAGTATTTGACAAAGAAAGTGTGGTTCCCTTTAAGAGATAATTATTATGCAGTGAAAATATAAGAATTCACTAAGTTTTCGAACAAACAAGCTAACAAATATATTACTAAAATCATTGCCCAAAAGGTAGTAGATCAAACCCCACCACTTATACATCTATATATATCATTCTGTTGAGTGAATCAACTGCCTTATTTTCAATAGAGTGCATCAGTTGCCTTGTTTTCAAGGTATATTCTTGGAAGAAGGAGACTCATTTCCCATGTCGATTACTTTAAGAATTGATGTATTAAACAGCCTATTGATCAGAATATGCAACCAACTTTTGTCACTAATAGTGCAAAGACTGAACTACATAAAATTCTTTGCTATTTGTGGAATACCATTGTTTTGCCTCATTCGCCTTTTCACTAAAAAATGCAATAGGATGTTCTTCTTGACTTAATGCATCTCCAATTCCAACATTAGATACATCACGTCACTTCAAAAACCTTTATAAATCTACTTGTCAAAGCATTGGTGTTTCAACAAATCATTTCCTTCCTAAAAATCTTATTAAGCTATGTTGGTCCAAACACACCAATCTTTCTTCATACAATTAGTTATTTCTTCATACAACCAATTATAAGAGTCATAATAGTGCTAAATTTTTTGATAAATCACTAGTAAATTGTTGTTAGGCTATGAAAGCTTCTAACTTTTTGTAGTGTTCTACGCATCGATCATCCTTTGATGGCTTTTACATTGTCTGGATATGCCTCTAATTCTTTAGATAACTACAAAACTCAAGAATACCACAAATGAAGCCGTGAAAGAGCATTTCTTTTAATTTATGTAGAGCTTCTTTCTGCAAAGAGTTCCATAACTTGTTGCAAATATTTAAGAAGAGCTTTTCTATTCTTGTTATAGATTAAGATATTATCAAAATAAATAAGAAATTTTCTAATAAATTGTTATAGTTATAAATTCATAAAATATATAAATGTATTAGGAGTATTAGAAAGGCAAAAAAAAAATCACAAGTCATTCATAAAAGGCATCTTTAATGTTAAAAGTTGTCTTATATTCATCTCCAAGCATTATGCGTGCTTGATGATACTTAAAATCCTAACAACATATCCAGCATATCATCAAGATAGGGAATTCGAAATCAATTTTTGATGATCTTATTGATCATATGACTGTCAATACATATGCACCAACTATAATCTTCTTTTGGCACCAACAATGTAGGGATAGCACATGGGCTTAGACTTTCATGAATTCAACTCTTGGATAGCAGTTCATTTACTTGGATTTTCAATTCTACATGACCACTTGGAGTCATTCAATAGGCTAGTAGATTTGGAAATTGGGAACCTAGTATAAAGTTAGCAGTAAGTTAAATTTTATGCATCAATGGAAAGTTAATAGATAATTCTTCTAGAGCGACATTAGAAAAATTCAATAACATAGTGATTTACTGAAGAACTAACGAACTTTGGTAGTAATTACCTCCTTCGCTTCTTTGATTATAAGAGCATATATTTAGGAGGGAATTGTTTTGCCCTCTCATTGGAATTTTTTCTTAGTCAAAATGTGAAGAGAATTTGTATTACTAGCAACAATGTTTGCCTTCTTTTACTTCTATTTATTCATTTTTAGCAGTTCACATTGGTTTCCACAACACTTTCTTATTAACAAACATAAAAGTATATGTATTCTTCTTCCCACAATGATGCACATCGTGATCATACAACCAAGGTCTTGCAAGAAATATGAGCTACTTTCATAGGAATAATGTCACACTAAATAGAGACATTATAATTTTCACAAGAAAGAGAAACAAAACAACATTGTGTTACCGAAATAGAGGTATTATCTATCCATTCGACCTAATAAGGTTGTTGTAGTTACTTATGAAGCTTGAGGCGCTCCACCATAAATGTTAAAACAATGTTCATGCAACTTCATTAATGATAAACTTGTGTGCTTGATTCCCACAATAAACCAACATCTTAAAATTAAATGTTTGCGTTCAATCTTCGCCATGACTAGAGTAGCAAGAACACAAATAATTACAATTGTCAAATAAATGTCTTCATCTTCTTCTAAATCATCTTCATATAAATTTCATAATCAAAAGAAATTTCATTTTCTTGATTTTTTTTTCATCATGTTCATGCTCCACTCGTGTATATTCATTTTAACACAATTGTTAGTCATGTAGCTTGGCTATTGACACTTCAAACATTTGTTGCCTTGTTTTTAAATTTAGGTGGTTTAAAAGGTGGTTTCCAGTTACTCTACGATTAAATGAGTTGACAAATACTTCTCTCATTTACTAGTTGATTTCATGGATCCTTTTGTTCATCGATCAAACTGCTAGAACTCCAAGCTTCTTACTAAATGAATACTGCAAGTATTCCATATCTAATGTGACTTGAAAAGCTTGTTCCAAAATGTAAAGTGATTATCTTAACAATGCTCTTTTGATTTAGGACCTCAATCTAGCCTATTCTTGCAAGGGTTTGTCTGGAATCTTCAGCAATTTCACTTTTCTTTAATTTGCATATATTCAACTAGAGACAAGTTATTCTGCTTTAAACTAATAGATTGATTGCATAGATTATCATAATAATTTATTTGCAGATACTTCCCTTATAATTTAGCCTTCATCTTATCATATGTTGATTGATGGTTGTCCCATTCTCCTTATGTTTGCTTCAACATCAATCCGCCATATTTTTGCTAAACCTACGAGCTTCATTCAAGCAAACCTTACTCTCTAATCATATGTTATGTCATACCAATCAAAACCCTCTTTTATTATTACAAGCCAATTAGCAAATAAAATGTGATCCGCTTTCCTTTTGAAATTTGACACCTCAATTCAAACTCTCTGTGATATCACAATAGCATCTTGATAATTGTTCTGCACCATAAGAAATCTTCTAGACCACTTAGAAAAAGGTTGTCGCTGTTGAAGTGTTGGAAACCCTTTTTGAATCAAGTTGTTGTTTGATTGAGATATTTCTCCTTACTCCTCTTAAACTCGATCACTTTTAGACGGAGAAATCAGGGCTTCAACACCATTAAGATGAATTTGCATGCCAATAAGTCGTTCCATCATGCAATTGAGTATCTCATCTTATTGACTATCAATCATCTTTTCTCTAAAACTCTTGAATCTAGCAGACAGTTTAGCTTTGATATCAAATATGATGCAACACAAGAGGAGAGTTTGATTGTTTGAGGGCATGTGGAATAGGAATCTAAAATTAAGTGGTAACGAACTATAGGAAGATAGTAGGAACTTAAGCATTATACCTAAGAAATCCTATGCATCACATCATAAGGAAATTAGATAATACAATCAAAAAATATTATTAAAAACTCACTTTCTATTGTATATTCCAGCATACAGTAAAACATTAAAAATAAATAAATAAATAAGACTCATAAATATACTTTAGCTGAACTCTTAACCAAATTAAAGACATTTTTTTAATTTGAAATTTCAGTTTCCCAAACTTTAACCGTCAAACATTGAAATTGATGGAATTTATGGCAAACTTTGACTTACAAATGTTAAAACTATTAGACTTTACAAAAAAATTCTAAAATAGGCTTATCTCCAAAGTATGTCAATTGAAAATTGGCCTTTATAATCTTTATTTATGCTCTTATAGATTTTATAAAAAGCCTACTTCTTGTCTCCATCACACTAACTCAAGTATGGCTAACCAAAAAGCTTGAAGTCTACTGTAAGAGTAATCAAACATCAAAAAATAATGAATTCCCACATGATGCATGAATAAGTGCACCTTGAGATGTGTTTTATTGAAGAAATAGCAAATAATATAAACAATTATCTATAAATGTAGTAAATGTATTAAACGTAGACAATTATTAATAATCCCCATAGGTTATACAAGAAAAAAATATTAAAACGCTTACAATATTCTAAAAGCTAATCAAATTAATCTTTGATACTGATGAGACATTAAATCAAGATACTACTTTAGCTTAAGCTAGACAAAAGGAAATATTGTTGCTAGCAGAAAGGTTGAATGAATCAGATCTTATGTGAAATCATTAAGGTGTAGAATATCTGAAGTGTAAGAAAATATATCTATTTATAATTTTGTACATATATTTTCCAGTGAAATTCAATTTGAAAGTCATGTTACCTGTGGTACTCAATAATCAGAAGAGCAGTTCAAGGTCGTCAATTTGAAACTAAACAGATAAATTTAATATAAAACAATTTTAAAAAATTTAGCTAACAATAAGAATGATAACTTTTCCCATGACAATTACCTAGCAGAAGTGTCATGTTTCTACATCACGATATGAGCCGTACTTCATAAAACACCCATAACTTTTTAAAAAGAGATTTCTTTTAAAGATGCACCAAATGGATGGGAAAATCAAAACTTTTACCATGATATCTTCTCGTTCTTGCTTTTGATATCCTGTTAAACAAATGTGCAAATATTTACTTCCTGGTATTCCATTCAGATCCTTTACGGGCCTGTATATTATCTGCAGAAAATGCCACAATCTTAACTAAGGACTGATTTCTCGGAAGGATACTCATGATGGAGCATAATGGAAATCAAACAGGCACTTAATTTCTCAAATAACTTGTAACTTTCTCTATCATTTTGCTTTAAATTTCTTGAAACCACACATATCTACACTAACTAAAAGGCAATAAATGCAGGCTCATAAAACTCAACCAAAAAAAAACTCAGAACTGACCCTGTTGGCATCACCCATAATTTCATGTTGCAAACTATCATCAACCCACAATTCATTCACCAGTATTTTCCCATCCTTCCGAGCAGTAACGCATACAGGATCATCCTGCACCCAATATTCCTTCAGCGTTCAACTTCTTTAATTTTCAATCCAACAATACAACTCATATCAGTAGAAGTACAAGACTTACAAAAACGCGACGACAAACAATCACATGCGTGCAGCTCTGATCGTACTGACCCGCATCTATTCCTCCTCTTCGCACAAGCTCAGAGCGACACTGCAACAGATCAAGAAAAAGAGCAAGCAGGGATCAAACGGCCAAATTCGCGCAACCCGAGTGGAAAAAAATAATAGTCGAGAAGGGACGAACCTGAGCTTCGGATACCGAATCAAACCCAAAGAGGACGAAACGAACGCCGGAGAAGGTCTTGTCCCGGCTGCTCGAACTGGTAGCTCCGCGCGATTGGTGCATTTGGAAGCCCTAGCCCTAGTGCGAGGAGAGGAGAGAAGGGTGGGTAGGGCTGAAGGATGCGGTGCTTGCGATAGGAGGGATCGAACAGGGCACGGATGGTATGGGTAGATAGATGAAGGGATCAGGCGGTTCCTTGTGGCGGAAGAAGGAGGAGGAATCTGAAAGAGGCGGGCCTTGTGTTGTTTGCCTGCGATTCTTCCGTAGGCAAGTTTGATACACTGGAGGTTTGGGTCGCGTTGTTTACTTTGGGAGGAAACGGGAGGGAGCAAGAGAGCGGGGCGGGAGAAAAGAGGCGCGATGCAAAAATTAAATGGACACTTGCGCCGAGTCACGTGCTGGTCAGTTGGTGTTTCCGGGCCGACTGGTCTTTAGGCTTAGCCTAAACGGACGATGCTAGGGCAGTAGGGCTGGTCATTAAAGTTTATGATGTTTAAATTTATTTAATAAGATAATTAAAATTTGAGTCGAACCCAACGCCCTTTCTTGGATGGCGCGCCGGAGGACCGCTTCACTTCCCCCTCCCCAAAGGCATCCTCTCCTGCATCCTCTGCTTGCTCACCATCAAGCAGTGTGTCGCCCTCTACTCCCACTTCGGCCGCCACCTCCTCTCCTTCATCCCCCGACACGGCACGTTCCGCTTCGACGTCGGTGGCCTCTCTGGCGGAGATGACCTCCCAACAGTCCAACTTCCCCCTCTCGTGCCCTGCTACGCGGCCAATGCCTCATCGTCTTCCACGAATTCGTCACCGATTTCCTCAAACGCCTCAAACCGCTACTCGACGAAGACCTCAGCCTCCAGCAACAGATGGTTCATTCTCAGCGCCGTGCAACTCGGTGTCTTCGGCATCAAGTCGACGAGGAGTCTCTCCTCGCTCAGAATTCCGATGACGAATTACAACGATACCGCTCCCCCTTCGTCTTTTCCCTGCACCATTCTCACCTCCCACAAAATCGAATTTTGCGTGCTTCGCGTTGATTTCCTGCATGATCCCCTCCTCACCTCCTGTGCCTTCCTCGAAACTCTGCAACTCACCCGTTGCTACGGTCTCGATCGCGGCATAGACAAACTGAGCATCCACTCCGCCTCCATCGAGCATCCAGTCCTATATATTCTCCTTGAGCCCCTGCGTCCACGCCATCGACGTCCACACCCCAAACCTCGAGTATCTCGTCGCCAACGTCGTCAGTGCGCTGCGCATTGAAGCGCCCAGGTTACAGAACTCGTCATTCCTTCTTGACCTCAAACCGCAGGAAGATGTTCCAAATGCGTTGATGACTCTTTTCGGAGCTGCTTTCTTTTCTAACGAGAGCTGCTTGGTTGGCTCACGCTGAATTCTAGCACAACCCAGACATGAGAGAAGATAAAACTGACCTTCGTAATTTATGTATACGAGCTATCTGCCTGATATATAATATACTTTAATGAAATTTATGAATTTATTCTTCCTGAATACAAAGTGGGAGCTTTGTTCTTCAATCTCAACCTCAATCACAAAGATTAATCATCAATTATGTTATTGACCGAGTTGTTGAAGAAGTGCAATAACTGTAACACTAAGTTTTAAATACGTGTAAATTTTGCACATCATCAATGAAACAATAATGGACGATAACTTCCTTCGTGTGGTAAAAGGTGTTTTATTCGTCCCAGCACATCTGTCAATCCATCTCATGCCAATACGAAGGAGATAAATCACGGATGACTATTAGTCATTAGTGCAAATGGTTAAGATATGGGAGAGGTATATGCTCAGACGCGAATTTTGATCTCTATGCCTCATGTGACAACCTCTTATGTTTTAACCATCGCATCGTCCCAAAAAGATCATATAGATTTATGCATGACTTATATATTCCTCGTTTGATTTATTCTTAAAGTATTTAGAGACGATCTTATTTATGACAGTCTTAGTGACAATGTTAATTCAGATACTTTCATAGTGTGTTTTTAAGTTATATATCATACATTATTACTAGTGATTAGTACACGAGCTAGCTAGGAAGGATAGAAACCTAATTATTAGTCATGAATTGATCCCTATATCTTATAGTGATAATATTTTATGCACTAGTATTAAGACCGCTTTCTTTAATTATGAACTAGCTTTTGGTATATAACTCTAATTGTTGTTTTTGTTTTTAAGATGTTTATAACTCCAATTGTTATTTAATTTTTCTTAATATATATTAGTAGAATCTTTTTAATATGTGTTTTTTGATTAATTGAGTTAATATGTATAGTCTTTTCAATATGTATATGATTAATTATATTTTAATGATTTAATTAGGCTTATATTTTAAACATATTTATCTTTACACCTTAAATAAAGTTGTAATTTTAATATTACGCTTTAAGATATAATAAATATGAATAAAGTTTAGATGCAATAGGTTAGTAAATCATGAAATTATAACTGATAAATTTTTTTATGGAGTCGAAAATTTCATAACAGATTGTAATGGCCATTAAATTTTATGGTTGAAAACTCATTGATGGATTCTATATGTACCGAGAGCTATAAGCTCGATGACATTAATAATAATGTTTAGAAAGTTTTAAAATTTCAGACTTTATGTTAATTGGCATCAACCCATAAAATTATGTGCTCTTATATTAATTATTATTTCCAAAAGAAATTCATGTATATTCATAATGTTATAATATTATTTACTTTGAATCTAAACCTTCATAGTTTTACTTTGGACTCTATCCAAAATATCTCATAATAATAAAGAGATCTTTATCTTTTAAATCCCATAATTTTTTTCATATATTTTTAATATGAGATTTGTTTGTAACCTGACCACCCCAAAAATTATTATTTGAAACTTATGTGTATAATAATGTTATTTTATAAATATAATCGTGTCAAATCATACATGCTCAATATCGGTGAAGATGACCAAATTATGCTAAATTATTATGATAAGTATTTTCATGTTAAATAATCGATGTTGTTACTAATTCATATTTATATTTTTTTATTAGTTTTGAAATATTAAATATATTTTTTAAGTAGTTTTACTTCTAATGGTTATGACAAATCCGTATACATCATTTAAAAATTTTAAGAACATAAATAAGCTTATATATGGAGGTATGTGGATAAGATATTGAAGATTTATATTAAGAAAAATTATTCAAATAAATTTAAATTTTAAATTATATTATAGAGTAAGTTTCATTAGGAGTTTACTATATATATAGAATTAGTAGTTTACTATAGAAATAGAAAGAAAGAATTTGGAGGATAACTTACGCGTAGAAATCCATAGAATATTATAATATCCAGAGATTTCTCTTATCTACTTGCTTCATCTTACTATATTATAAAGAATCTGGCCCCAATACTAACAGATTTTAAATTAATTTGGTGAAGCCTACTATAAAATTACATTAATATCCCTCAGCTAGGTATTATTGAAAAATTTTCTCATTAATTAATTATAGATCTAGAGTTTAAGACTCATCTGCAGCGTATTATTAAAAAAAAATTTCATTACAATCCAAGATCTAAAGTTCGAGACTCAGGTGCGGCG
>JBAMIB010000024.1:3708760-3721105 GCA_037177415.1 Kaempferia rotunda
TAAGGTGTTAGAGTTAGTGACAAAGGAGCATGTTCATTCTGCTTACATTAACACCGCAAAGGAGGACAACTCCCTGAAGCTGGCCACTATTGAGCATCGACTAGGTTCCTCTAATGATCAAGGGGATAGGTTTGAGGCTTTGGAAACAATGTCCCAACCTGATCACACAGAAGAGGTTCCCAACCAAAGGCAAACAGCTGGTGTTGCCCAAACCTATGGCAATTCCAGTTCTGTGTTGGATGATATGGACCATGATCGTGAAATGAATGGAGTTTTTTCTCATGAAGCTGAAGATGATTTCATGCACGAAGTATCTGAAGATGGTACAGGCATGGATAATGGTGTTTCAAGTGTGGAAATCAGATTTGAAATATCACAAAATGTGGAAGATGATATGGGTGATGATGATGAGGATGAAGATATGTCAGGGGATGGAGAGGAAGATGATGATGAGGAGGAGGAGGAGGATGAAGAGAACAATGATTTGGAGGAGGATGAAGTTCATCAAATCTCGCATCCTGATATAGATCATGATGACCATGAGATTGATGACGAAGAGTTTGATGAAGATGTCTTGGAAGAAGAGGATGACGATGATGAAGATGATGATGGTGTAATACTCCGCTTAGAGGAAGGAATCAGTGGAATAAATGTGTTCGATCACTTTGAAGTTCTTGGTAGTGATAATTTTTCTGTAATGCCTCTTGACATATTTGGCTCTAGACGTCAAGGACGTACAACATCCATTTATAATCTTCTTGGAAGAACTGGTGATCGCACTTCTCTTCATCTTGAACATCCATTATTGGGGGATCCTTCTTCTTTTAGACATCTAGTTCACCAGAGACAATCAGGTAAAATATCTGGCCTCTCAAGTTTTTGGTTGAGTTGATGCTTCACCTTTTTACCTCTATAATGTTGCTTATCCAACAACTATTTTATTCTTATGACGGGATACCAATTTGTCAAAATTTGTAGTTCAAGAAGTATTAGTGTCATTTCATGCTCACATTTTTGAAATTTCATTTTCAGAAAATACAGTGGATATAGCTTTCTCAGAAAGAAATCAGGAGAACACATCATACAGAATGGATGCTATCTTCCGTACATTGAGGAATGGACGACATGGACATCGTTTCAGTATGTGGTTGGATGATAATCATCAACGTGGTGCATCTAATGCTCCTGCAGTGCCAGAAGGGATTGAAGAACTGCTTGTTTCCCAATTGCGACAGCCTACACCTGCACAAGACCAAAATATACAGACTAGTCTGCAAGGAAAACATGAACCAAGCCAGTTGCAAACATCAGAGGCTGAAGTTAGGGATGAAATAGAAGCAAGGGGTACTGAGAATCATGAGAGTATTGTTATCCCTTTACCAACAATAGATGTCTCTCCTAATACTGGTATTGTAGCCACCAATGGCGATTCTATTCAAGACACTGGAGCTTCTGGTGCATGTGAACATGTGACAGAGATGCAGTATGAACGGGCTGATGCCGTTGTCAGAGATGTTGAAGCAGTGAGCCAAGCAAGCAGTGGCAGTGGGGCGACAATAGGTGAAAGCCTTCGTAGTTTGGAAGTTGAAATTGGGAGTGTTGATGGGCATGATGATGGAGACAGGCAAGGTCCTGTCGATAGACTTCCTTTGGGTGATTTACAGCCAGCAGCTAGGCTGAGAAGGTCATCAGGAAACTCAATCCCTGTTAGTGGTCGTGATACACCTCTGGAGAGTGTCAGTGAGATTCCACATCAGAATGAAGAAACTGATCGGGATGCACTTCAGGTGGAACAACCAACAGGCAACGTTGATACAAATGCTATAGACCCCACATTTTTGGAAGCTCTTCCTGAGGAATTGCGAGCTGAAGTACTTTCATCACGGCAGAATCAGGTTTCACAGGCTTCAAATGAGCAGCCTCAAGTCGATGGAGATAGTGATCCTGAATTTCCTGCTGCACTTCCACCTGATATTAGGGAGGAGGTCTTAGCACAACAACGTGCTCAAAGACAACAAGAATCACAACAACTAGAAGGCCAACCTGTTGAGATGGATGCTGTGTCTATAATTGCTACACTTCCTTCAGATGTTCGAGAAGAGGTGAACTTTGTTTCAAACTGTTAGATGTTCTGTCTTCAAGCATTTTATTATGAAGTTATACATGTGAATTTATTTGTTGTGATATTTGCAAGCATTTTCCTTCATCTTAGGTACTTTTAACCTCACCTGATACTTTGTTGGCCACACTAACCCCTGCACTTGTTGCCGAAGCAAATATGTTGCGTGAAAGGTTTGCCCATCGTCATCATACTGGAGGACTCTTTGGCATAAGTTCTAGAAGTCGACGGGGTGAGTCTTCTAGGCATGGAGATACTATTGGGTCTACTCTGGACCGAAATATTGAGGCTGCTGCTCGCAGATCTACAGTTGGAAAACTAATTGAAACTGATGGTGTTCCCTTAGTTGGCATCAATGATTTAAAAGCAATGATCAGATTGCTTCGTATAGTTCAGGTGGTTGCTTGTTTCTTCTAACTTGCTTTTCTATTACATTTTACATGCTGACAGTTTGATGTTTTATTTGCAGCCTTTGTATAAAGGTCAACTACAGAGGCTTTTCTTGAATCTATGTACTCATCAAGAGACAAGAACTTATTTGGTGAAAGTTTTAATGGATATGCTAATGTTGGATCTACGGGGACCCACTAACACTTCAGTTGAATACACTGAATCCCCGTTTAGGTTGTATGGGTGTCAGAGTTATGTCGCATATTCCCGTCCTCAATTTTATGGCGGTAATTTTTTAATTGCAGCAGTATATTTGTTTGATGACATGTCACGAGCCCTTAAAGCTTCAGTTATATCTTGTTAACATGTTATATGTTCCTCTACTACAAAACTGGGCAAATTCCTTAAAACGCTGAACAATGAACTTTTTTGAAATATGACTTGTTTACATCTGCTAATCAAAAGCATTGTCATGATTCATGATCTGTTTCACAATCACTATCTTTTTTGGATATACAGGAGTGCCTCCGTTAGTGTCTCGCCGTATTTTGGAAACTCTGGCCTACTTAGCAAAAAATCATCCAA
Source organism: Kaempferia rotunda (assembly GCA_037177415.1). Classification (NCBI taxonomy): domain Eukaryota; kingdom Viridiplantae; phylum Streptophyta; class Magnoliopsida; order Zingiberales; family Zingiberaceae; genus Kaempferia; species Kaempferia rotunda. The sequence goes on from JBAMIB010000024.1 coordinate 3,711,855, forward strand.
ATGTATCAAAGCTCCTATTGCATCTTGTATTACCATGTTCACCTACAAGCGTACCTGAAGTATCAGACAAGGGACACGGGAAAGCTGTTCTGATGGAGGAAGATAAATCTGACGTTAAAACAGGAGCTTTTGCTATTGTGTTACTTCTTGGACTCTTGAATCAGCCATTGTACATGAGGAGTGTTTCTCATCTGGAACAGGTACCTACTAAATAGAAGTTGCAGTGGTCTTATTCCTATTTTGCAAGTACTGACTAACTGAGCCATTGCTTTTCAGTTGTTAAATCTCCTTGAGGTTGTTATTGACTCTGGCCTGTCAAACAAACCTGAAGCGCCAAATGAGCTACAATCTGCTTCTGACATTATGCATGACACACCAGTTAATGCTGATACTGTTGTGTCTTCTGCTAAAGAGGATATTAAATCAAGGAAAAGTGAGGATTTTAAAAAGGCTTCTACTTCTGGTACAAACAACAAAAACAACATTAGTGATATTTTATTGAGCATTCCAGAAGGAGAGCTTAAACTTCTCTGCTCTTTGCTCGCACGTGAAGGGTACAGTTTTCTTGTTTATTTGTCTTTAGACTTATAGTGGTTAGTCATTTCTGCGACAATAATTCTAAATAAGTTTGTTAGATGATTTCGTTTTGTGAGATCCTGTGATGCATCATGAGGAACAATTTAACTTACTGAAAGAGGACAAGTATTATTAATTGAAAGAGGATCTAATACATGGGGTCCTATTCCCTTTATTAGGCTAGTAACAAGAGCAATGCTCCGTAAAAATATAACATAGTTACCTAACAAATTTAATTTTTTTTTTTGAAAACATCTAAACAACAATTTAAAAAAAAAATAAATTTAAACAAATTCCTAAATAAATCTAAACAACCTATTAAAGAAACACTATGTCATTTTCCCTCACCGAGAAAAATTCAACTTATCAAGTAGAGAACCAGATGGTCTGTCAAGTTTTATAATGCCCCATAAAAGTGTGGAATGGGTAACAAAGGGTGCATCCATGAAAGATGATTTTGGTGCCTCTTGTTCAATCTAAGCAAATAAATGAGGGTTGTGCATTGTAGTTCTTTTATGATACATGCATTTTCTATATTTGCATCTTTTATATGTGGAATACCAAGTTGAACTAATGTTTAATAAGGAGGGAAGTCAACAATATAAACATTAAGATGTATTTTTCTCAATGCGGAAATACCAATGTAGTGACTATAAAGGTTCTTGGGGTATTTTTTTTTTTTTGAGATCACTCAGGGTGGATGCAAATAAGGACTGTAATCTTTTTGTTTATGTGTGGATCTTTGTGAACCTTATAAAATTCATTGGTATGTATTCCTTAGTTTTCTCCTAACATTGATATGTGTCTTTTGGATATGCGCAAAAATGTTATGGAACCAAATTGACTGAGTGATGAGCTTTAGACCTATAGAGTATCACGAATGGACTTTTACCTATTGAATGATTTACATAATTGTTATCAGTAAACTCTACAATCGGTATTATAGAATTCTAAATCATGGGGGTTTTCCTACAAAATACCTCAGCCAAATGCCTAAGTAGATTTTCAGTTTGGGTATCAATCTTGTGGATGAAATGTGATGAGAATTTGAGTTGGATTCTAAACAGGTTCCATAGGATCTTTCAAAAATTGATTACAAATTTAACATCTACGACAAATAATTGCTCGAGTTAGGCGATGTGAAACTATGACAAAATATACGCATCAAACGAGGAAGAGGAAGATAAAAAAGAGACTTTGTTAGTAATAATAAAACAAAATAAAATTTATTTAAATATAAATGTTCATATAATAAGGGATAAAGCCCAATGACATAGAAAAATCCATATAGCCGATCCCATCTAGTGGGATAAGACCTGGTTGTTGTTGTTGTATTTATTACGATCAGTATATGTAACCCATGCAATAGAACAATCTTCGTAAAGAACAATTTAGCTAGGGAGATGCATCATTTGTGTTATTGCAGGAATGCAATGCTACGTTTTAAAAAATTTGTCTTGTTGTAGTTATAACTTTGATTGGTTCAAGGGAGTCTTACAACAAAGTCAATGTTGTTGGCTTTCCAAGAGATGTCTTTTTTTCGACATTAATAATACATAGGCAACGAAAGACCTCATGTTTTCTTTAATAAAGTTTTTCTCTGTCGGAGTTCTTTGAGTGATTTAGTTCAGTGTGTTCCCAAGATTCATATGGTAGTATGGGAGTATCTAGTTATTTAGTTCAGTGTGTTCTCAAGATTCATATGGTAGTATGGGAGTATCGACAAATGTGATCCATAAATGAGGTCTATTTTATGTTGAATCGTGCACTAAGGTGGCAGTTCCTTGGGTATGGTCTTCTTAATCTCAGGGATGGTCTTCAAGACTTGACTTCGAAGGAATTGCCTTGATGTGGGGACCTTGGTTGGTCGGTGTGTCGTGGTTCACTGAAGGTCACCAGTGGCGTGTTGACCTGGCAGGGCTATACAGTGAGCAGGAACAAGGATTGTGCAAGGCTCTCAAAGGCGTTGGTGGTTGGTGATGCTTGCAGCAAAGAAGGCAGCTGTTGACAATGCGCCGCTTCTGGCATGCAGAGACAACATGGCGGGAGTGACTTTTTTGGGTGGAGCACTGGATGGGAGATCTGGTGTTGTCGAGCACTCGAAGGGAAAGGAGTAGCGAATTGGGAATTCACACATCTAGAAATTAGAGATTGAATTAGGAATTTAGCTTTGGTACCAATTGATGTAGCAAGAGGAACAGCTCAACTCATCAAAAGAGGAAAATATTTATTAATTGAAATATTATCTAATACAAGAGATTCTAGGAAGGCAATGAGATGTATTCTTTATAGAAATATAACTTAATTATCTAAAAACTAATGAATTCATCAAAATATCTAAATAACCTTATTTTTAAAATCTAAAGAAACACTTAAATGAATCTAAAAAAACATTTTATGTCACCCTGTGCATTTCTCATGATTTTAGCTTTTTGAGATAATGGTTTTTCCCTGCCATGTCACACTCATTTTCCTTGATTTTGTGCCATATGAAAGTAGACAAAAAGATTGTGTTTTCAATGCCAATTAAACCTGATTACTGCTCAAGGATTCAACTTGTTTATGAAGCGTACACTTTCTTGGGAGTTTTAAAGTGTTTTTTCTCTGCAGATTATCTGATAATGCATACAATCTTGTTGCTGAGGTCTTAAAAAAAGTGGTGGCCAATGCTCCTGCGTATTGTCATTTATTTACTACAGAGCTTGTCAATTCAGTGCGAAATTTAAGTATTTATGCAATTAATGAACTTAACCTATATGAGGATGCTGAGAAAGCACTTCTCAGCTCATCTTCTATTAATGGTACTGCAATCTTGAGAGTTCTGCAGGCTTTGAGCTCTCTTATTGCTGCATTGCACGAAAAGAAGGACCCAATTTCATTCCCCGACAAAGACCATATTAATGCTCTTTCTCATGTATGGGATATAAATTCTGCACTTGAACCTTTGTGGCTAGAGTTGAGCAATTGCATAAGCAAAATTGAGATTTCTTCAGGACCTCCATCAGAGCCTGAATCTATTTCAGGAAATTTGGCATCGACGAGTACAGTTGTAGTACCACCACTTTCTGTTGGTGCCCAAAACATCTTGCCATATATTGAGTCATTCTTTGTGACATGTGAAAAGTTGCGTCCTGGGCAATATGAAACTGTTCAAGATTTTTCTACTACGGCAACTGACATTGAAGATGCAACTACACCAACTGCACAAAAATCATCTAGTGGACCATGTACAAGCACCGATGAAAAACAGGTTATTTTTGTTAGGTTTCTGGAGAGGCATAGGAAGTTGTTAAATTCATTCATTCATCAGAATCCTGGTTTGCTTGAGAAGTCATTTTCTCTCATGCTCAAAATTCCACGATACATTGACTTTGACAATAAACGATCTCATTTTCGATCAAAAATAAAACATCAACATGATCATCATCACAGTCCTGTTAGAATTTCAGTGAGAAGAGCCTACATATTGGAGGACTCATATAACCAATTACGAATGCGCTCGCCACAAGATTTGAAGGGAAAATTAACTGTCCATTTTCAAGGTGAAGAAGGTATTGATGCCGGTGGACTTACCAGGGAATGGTATCAGTTGCTTTCTCGGGTAATTTTTGATAAGGGTGCCCTTCTTTTCACAACTGTTGGCAATGAATCAACATTCCAGCCAAACCCCAATTCAGTTTACCAGACGGAACATCTTTCATATTTTAAGTTTGTTGGACGAGTGGTGAGTGATTTGATTATTATTTTTTTTCAAGCTTTTTTTTTGTCGTGATCACTAACATTGCCAAATTTTGCAGGTCAGTAAAGCACTCTTTGACAGTCAGCTCCTTGACGTCCATTTTACAAGGTCATTTTACAAACACATTCTTGGTGTAAAGGTTACTTATAATGACATTGAGGCCGTTGATCCAGATTACTATAAAAATCTGAAGTGGATGCTCGAGGTATCCTGAAGTTCCTTGGGAATTTTGGTGTTCTTTTACTGCATCAACATCTTAATTCTTTGATGTTTCATGATTCTTCTATTTTTCAAAATTTTTGATCTCCCATTTATTTTATTTGCCATATTGCAGAACGATATAAGTGAGGTATTGGATCTTACTTTCAGTATGGATGCTGATGAGGAAAAACTGATATTGTATGAAAAGGCTGAGGTGAATGCCATTCTTTTTCCCTTTATAATCATGTACTCCCATTATCTTTTATGTTAAGTTAGTACAGTATAGGTATCTTATAACCTGTTTGTGTTGAAACTAAGTTTCTAGGAAATTAACTAAAATACACGGATCCTTGGAGTGGCCTACGCTTACCTAAAGATATGCGATAGTAAATCGTTCAATGGATGTGGTCTTGTCTTTTAATTATAAACTGATTCTATGTCTTGCTTTTAAATTTTTCTGCACTGTAATTTGTTCCCTTTTATGTACAAATCTACCCTGATCCGTATATATACTTATCTTCCTGTGCTTAGATCTTTTACTATATTATACATTCTTGGTGAAAAAGCTTGTACAGGGAGCCTTAAAATAATACACTAGATGCCTGTTTGTAATACATTTCTCTTCCCTATTTATGACGTGTCTATTGGGTGCATTTATATGCTAATTTTCGCTTTTCAAGTCAGAATTATGACCTTACTAAATCTGTGAGACTTAAGAAACTTTAGACCGTCTTTTGCATATTTGAAGTTGTATCCCCTTAAGTCCTGACTCCTGAACCTTTTAATTCATTAAATATATTTTTGTTTCTTGTTTTAGGGGTTAATATATTTTTCTGACATGTTCTTATATGCTTGTATTGCAGGTAACTGATTCTGAGTTGATTCCTGGTGGGAGAAATATTCGAGTCACTGAAGAAAACAAACATGAATATGTTGATCGTGTGGCTGAACATTTGCTAACCACTGCAATTAGGCCTCAAATAAATGCATTTATGGAAGGCTTTAATGAGTTGATACCCAGGGATCTAATATCTATTTTCAACGATAAAGAATTAGAATTATTAATAAGTGGACTTCCTGATATTGATTGTGAGTTGATGTTTGATGTGTTTAGAGTTCCCACAGCTATACTTTGCAGATACACTTCTCTTATTCCTATCCTGTTTCACTTGTGACAGTGGATGACCTGAGAGCAAATACTGAATATTCTGGCTATAGCAATGCATCCCCTGTAATTCAATGGTTTTGGGAAGTCGTTCAGGGCTTCAGCAAAGAGGACAAGGCCCGATTCCTTCAATTTGTAACTGGCACCTCAAAGGTAGGTTCTTTGGCTAAATAAATAATATGTGTTTGTATATGAAACATTGTCCTTAAAGTAGTAGACAAATAATTTATAGGAAATTTTGCTTAAGTTTCTAGTGTTAGTTGACCTCAAGGATCCAATTTTTTCTTGTATGGTGGTTTCCTTCTTATAAGCACCAGTAGGATTGCCTTGTTTGAAGCAAGTGATGCAACCATGTGTTTCTGCTAATTTTGTATAAAACAAATTGATGTACAAGAAAATATCATGCTTGAAAGTGAGTCCATTTTCATTGTATGGAGCCTAGGGGCTCTTGGTTCTAAGTCCTGAAAAGAGCTTACTGGATTCTGTCTATGATATCCAAACATTTGATAACAAACATAGTTGTGTTGTCTCTTGCTAGTAATCATGTCTATTCTTCAAATCCTTATAATTGTTATCTTCATGGTGGAATGATATATGTTTGTTTCATATCTGCAAATTATGGTTGTGTCCCACGATACAATACTTGTTCAACAGTTTAATGCTCACGTTGCTTCCCCTTATTGGCTGGCATGAAATTGTTTGGTATACCACTAATTTCTTGTTTCACACCAAGGGCTGACACTGATCTTTCTTTTCCAACTGGTTGATATTCAATAAGATTCTTAAATGCATGCTAACGTGTCAAGCTTGAAGTTATCTTTGGGTTTCATTGTATGAAATCTGTATTTTCGAGTTTTAAATACAAAACAATGTATAGTGTGAATTGTGATTTGTTGCATGATTGTTTGTCATACTAAATCAGATTATTTTGTTAAACCTTTAAACATTCACACACCATCTAAAACTATCAGTTAGCCAAATAGTTGAAGCAATTTAAGTTGAAGGTCGGAGGGGGATATTGCCTACCCCGAACAGTTGGGAATAAATGCAGGCTGATCAAGACGTGTAACAAGCAATCATTGATATAAGCGTTATGACTTCATCATTTTCATTTTGTGTCTGACTTAATTTCTTTAGCATTTTATTTTCTATGGTTGTTTGTATTCAAAAGAGTTTTTTACTGTAAATAACACTCATCTAATGTTTCTTTTGTACATTTCCATGTCTCAATTAGTTGACTTTTTTTTTTTTATTTCTTCTTGCCTAATATCTTTTACTCTAATAGGTGCCACTGGAAGGATTTAGTGCTCTTCAAGGAATCTCAGGCTCCCAGCGGTTTCAGATTCACAAGGCATATGGAACTCCACACCATCTGCCTTCAGCTCATACTTGGTATGATATTTTTTCCCATTATAGCATTTCTTGTTTAAAAACATGAAAATAGGCTGGATAAAGAGACACTATTGAGTGTTTTATGATTCTTCTTTGAAAGAAAACCACTCCATATTTTATCTTTATTCAATTATAGGGAAAGTTTTGATCATTCTACGGAGGTATATTCGGTATAAAATATAGGATATTACTGGTAGAGAACTAATATAACAACAACAACCAACCCTTTATCCAACTATATACATTTTCCTACGTCATTGGGCTTGATCTCGTACTATAATTTTATGCAGTCTTCTCATTGTTACCAAATATTTTTTTGGTCATTTTTTTCTATTAATGTGCATTTTTATCATAGTCTCACATTGTCGAACTGGGACATTTATTGGTAGCCTAAGTATATGTTGATACCATCTTAAACTTATTTCTTAGATTTTTCCTTAATAAATGCAACCTTACCTTTTTCTTTAATGTTCTCATTTCTTATAACGCCCATCCTCATATATTTGTACACCCACCTTAACTTTTTTATCGCCACAATTATCATCTTTTGCTTGTGTGCTCGATTTATAACTCAACATTCAACTTCATCTAACATAACAATTGTAAAACTTCTCGTGTAAGTATTAGAGATATCTTCTTGTCATAAAGAACACCTTACGCTTTTTTTCTTTTATTCTATATAAAACATCACAATCAATCTCTCAATCATTTTGAAAAACAAACCTAGATACTTAAAGCTCTGAGTCACACATAACTTGTCATCTTGTATCCTAACAAATAACCTTGTTACATTTACTACGACTAAACTTAAATTCTATATTGCTCTACTAAGCCTAAAACCTTTTACTTCTAGTGTTTTTTTGCCAAGATTGACGCTTAACATTTACTCATTCACGTGTACATAATATACACCATGATAATGCAGTCTTTGATGTATGTATTGACTTTATCCATAAGTTGATCTTTATCCATAAGTTGATCCTTGATATAACCTTATCTTTATGAAACACTTCGGTTAATTTACTTAAAATTTTCATTCATTACATCCTTATAGACATTCTTAATTATTTTAATATACACTATACTAATACATTTCTTTTCTAGAATTCTCTATATAATTTCTCTCGATAATCTTCAATAAGCTTTTTTGAGGTCAATAAATATCATGTATGTCTTCTTTTCTTGATACTTTTCAATCAATTGTTTGAAAAGATATATGGTTTTTATCGCCAACTTTTCATGCATGAATCCAGATTAATTTTCGATCACTTTTGTCTCTTTAATCTTTCTTCTTTCTTTTCTAAAGTTTCATGGTATGATTCATTAGCTTAATGCTCTTTTAATTCACACAATTTTGTACATCTTTGTTTTATAAGGGGATTAGAGTACTTATCCTCGGTTGTTGAGGCATTTTGTTCCTTTTCAATATCAAAATTGAATAAATTTGTAAGTCATTCAATATCCTACTCTTCTAGGCATTTTCATACTTTTATTGGAATATCATTTAAACTAATTGTTTTTTCATTTTACATCCCATTTAAAGTTCCAATAAAATTTAAATTTCTATACTCAACTTAAATTTCTTAAGCTCTAAAACTTGATGAAAATATCTCTTCAATCACTCTTTTATTTTTTTTCATCCTTCATTAGTACCCTATTGGATTAATCTTTGATGCATCTTATTTGGGAAAGATTGTTTGTTTTCCTCTAGCTTTTGTTATTGTTTAGATGCCATTTTTTCTCTTCTTTTGTATCAAGGGCATTCAAAAGCTTAATCCTTGACTTCACTTGAGCTTTCTTGACCTTGTTTTTTGGTTACTTCATATTCACATATATTTCTCCTAATACTTGTGCTCTTGTCCTCACCCTAAAGATACTTTGCTTGCAATCTATAAATTTTTCTATTCCTCTGCTTGATTATAACATCATAAGAAAATCAATTTGTAACTTATTATTTCCACTTTTGCATGTAACTAGGTGTTTTTTATCTCTTCTTAAAAAATATATTAATTATTATAAGTCCATATGTTATCATGAAATCCAATATAGATTTTCCTTCATTTCTTGTGTCAAAACCACAACCCTCATGCACTCTATTATATTTTATTCTTATATACTTATTTTAAAGTCCTATTAAAATTATCTCGTCTATCTTATTTTTTTTTTTTTTTTTGTAAT
>JBAMIB010000024.1:3807545-3820706 GCA_037177415.1 Kaempferia rotunda
ATTTTGTTTTGTTTCCCATCGACAAAACTCTCTGGAAACTAAGGAATTCTGCAAATTGAAGATCATTCCGGAAATTCTACGGTAGATTATGGATTCTGGTACGCTTCCGCAATTCTCATACTTATGATTATAATTTCTTAAGAATTGAATAGAGTTAAAGATTATGTATTGAGATTTCTCAATCCAATTATTCTATCAATAAGACCTTTTTGTATTAATGTTTTAGTTGACTGGAAAAATACTTGAGTCAACTCAAATTAAACAGAATCTATGTGAAGTTTATCTAAGCTCAATTTGAAGGATCTAAAAAAGGGGAATCAACAATTACCATAAAACTATTTTACTACTTTGGATCCATGATATATTTTTTTTATAGTCTTTATTATTATTATTATGAAACTCCAAGAGCTCTATCTTCAAGCTCTTTCTTTTGCGTTTTTGCTATCTTATATTTTTGAATTATATATTTTTGAAAAAGAAGAGTTTCGAAGGAGAATAGAATATTAGTGAAGTTTTCAAGGGCGACTCATCTAACAAGGGATACATCCATCACATATCGTTGATCTCGACTACGTACTATGAATGCTAATGAGTGTTTAAGACTTACTTTTGCAATAGAATAAAAAAGGAATTTTTTTTTGAACTACAAGCATGTGCATATTTACCTCCCTCTCCTCCCCGTCCTAGTCACACCACCAATCTTAACTAAACTCACAATAATTCATCATCTATCTAGTAAAAAAAAAAAAAAATCGAATCCATCACTCAATCAATCTAACGGGCGATCTTAAACAAATTCATCTAATAATTTGGTTTAAAATTGTTAGATATCGATGGATCTAATATTTTGCCCAAAATATAAATTAAAAAAAAATAATTAAAAGAAAATGATATAAATATTATCATTGTAGAAAAAATTTTAAAAATAAAAATGTAAATAAAAAAGTTATGATAATTTGATGAAAATTATCACACAAGTAACATAACTATTAAACTATATATATAATAGTTTTTACAAAAAGTATTATATGATCATTTTTCTAAGTTCATCTATACTTTGAAAGTGATCAAATTATTCAACTACTATACGACTATTTCCTTTTTCAATTTTAAAATTAAATATATAAATACCATGGTTTACTTATGCTTTCTAAGCGAATTAAACAGCATAAAAATTACAATGTATAAATTTTTGGCAAAATTGATATACTATGGTTTACTCAAATTTTGTATTTAAGTAGATTAATATGCTTCAAGAGGGCATTGGAGTCCATCTATATTTTGATGATCAAATGATTCAAAAATAATTATGTAATAGTTTTAACTCAAATTGTTTCATAATTCTTTTCTTCTACAATACTAAATTTAAATATATAAAAGAATTTTAAAAAGTCATTGGAATCTGCCTATATTTTTAAAATCTCTATAAGATTGGTTATTTTTTTTCTTCAAATTTTAAATTAAAAAATAGATGAACTAAATTTGAAGTTCATATAAATGTTTTTAAAAATGACATAAAAATAATCATATAATAATTTTGATTAAAACAATTATATAGTCATTCTCTTTTTAAATTTGAAGCTAAGTAAATAAAAGGAAATTTATCTATGGTTTTAAAATGATCAAATGAATTAAAAATAATCATATTTTAATTTTGATAAAATTATTTGATGACTAAAGTAGTTTTGATTAAAATTACTCAATGAATATACCAATTTTGACAAAAAAATTATAGTAATTTTGATCCAAATTATCAGAACATTTTTTTAAAAAATAACTGCTTTTAAATTATTTTGTTGAAAATTATATTTTGTAAACATTTTTAAAAATTTATATAATAATTTTGATAAAATAGTTTTATTTGAAATTATTTTATATATATTATTACTAAAATTGTTAACTGGTTGGATTGCAAATCTTATTGCCAGGCTGTCACCAGTGAAGGCTGTGGGTCACTCTTCTATTCGGATCAACCACATCCGCTTTATCCCTTCTCCTCCCTCTACCCCTATAAATATGCTCCATCCTTCTCTTTCCGCCACGACGTCGACAGCGACCGCAGAGATGCACTGCTGCGCCCTTCCATTTCTTACTCCGCCACCACCTCCTCCGTTGCACGCAGTACAAGAACTCACCAAAGCCAGCGTTTGGCCTCCGAATCTCCCTTCCCGGTGCCTTTCTCCGCCTCCCTGCTGTTCCCTCCCCCCTGCCTCTTCCTTTCCGACCCAGTCGGTCTCTCGGCGTTCCGTGAAACCCCCAACGAAGCCCCATCCAAGCCCTAATCTCCGGAGGCTCACCTCCCGGATCGTCGAGCTCTCCCGGAGGCGTCAACTCCGTCAGGTTCGTCTCTGTTTTTCTCTCGCGATTTCTCTGTCGGATTTCATATCTGTTTCTGGATTCCGTTTGTTTTTTTTTCTTAGTCTCACGAGGGAGATCCCGGTCGGTCCTCTATTTTTGGTTCGATCTCTCTTAGCTTCCTGTGGGGTTTCCGGTTTCTTTTGTGCTCATCTCAGCTGATTCTATTGGTAGCAGATCTTCGACGAAGTGGAGCTCGCCAAAAGGCGGTACGGCCGGCTGAACACAATCGTGATGAACGCGGTGATGGAGGCTTGTGTCCATTGCGGGGACGTGGGTTCGGCTCGCCGGGTATTTGATGCAATGGCCCACCCCGATGGATGCGGCGTGGATGACATCTCATTTGGCATTTTATTGAAGGTAACCCTTAATTCGGCAACCTGTTATTGCAATGAAGGCTGGATTTCTATGTAATTATTATTTTCATTATCTTTGTCCTTGAAATGTTATCTGAGATCTATAAGTTTCACATGCTAGGATTATTATTTTGCATATATTGTTTTTTTTTTCTTTTATAACTCCTTTAATTCTGCGTGTTCATCACCAAATCAGTTATATCAATAACAATCATTATTATTTACGTGGATAGATGAAATATTTGATCATTAGTAACTAATAATAATTGTTATTATATAAATAGATAGATGAAATATTTTATTATTAGTAACTCCTCATTTATAAAGTTACTTATGAATTTTAAGTTTCCTTTCTTTTAGGTCTGGTATTTAGTCACCAATAAACGATAACTTGCTAACATTCTAGGCATGCTCAGTTGTTGATTGATTTACATTAGGTTCTATCGCTTGCTGCTCATTTCTTTCCTTTGAATGATCATCTCCTCATCATTTTTTCACTGCAATTATTGACTTTTTCCCCTGCTACCATATATTATTTCCAATCGAGAGGTTGAGATATGGCAAACATCCTTTATGTATTATTGTTATTTGGATAAAAATATTGGCTAACCTCCTTGTATTGAATTGGTTGTTGATCGTGTTAAGGGTTTAGGTGAGGCCCGAAAAGTTGATGAAGCCTTTGAAATTCTCGAGTCTATAGAACAAGGGTCCGCCACTGGGAAACCACAATTGTCAGCTCATCTTATTTTTGGGTTGTTAAACTCTCTGATGGAAGCAGGTGTGTTACTGTTATTGTTTCTTTCCTTGATATCCTTAAACAAAACCATTTAACTCTTTTCAATATGTTACTTCTGAGGTTGTAAATGAACATGCTGTAAATCATGAATAAAATTGACAATCAGGGTTGATAAGATGTCATTTATGTCTCTTCATTATTTTAAAATAAATTAAATAAACAAGTTTGAATACCAGGACTTGTTAATGTTCATGAACAATATTCATACAAAATTCACGAGTAAACTTGTATATTAATTTATCTAAAGCCTAATTATGATATTATTTATTTAGCTTTATTAGCATATAAATTCTATAATTTTATATTATTTATAATATTTCAGAAATGATAAAATAATAAATTTTGCCTATTGGATCATTCTCTTAACTAATTTTTAGTTTGGTGTCTCAATTTGAGCAGGGTGATGAGCTAGAGTTTGCCTTGAGCATAATAATTTTTTTAATTTGCTAATAACAAGTTTGAACAAGCTCAGTAAATAAGGCAAATGAATAAGAACAAAATCAGCTTGGTTTGGCTTTTTGTCACCCTAGTTCATATAAGCAGATAAATGTACTATTTTCTACATTCATAGCTGAGAAAAAACAATGAAGTTATTGGGGGGAAAAATAATACTATTTGAATTAGACAGTAGACATGAAACTTCTGAGCTGTTTATTAGCCTACAGCAATAGTACGAGTGCCCATTGCAAAGTTGTCTCAAGCACCCAAGCATAGTTCATTTGGATTTGTTAACTGTTTTCTGTTGTCATTTTTCAAAATGGACATTGTCAAATGCAGGAGATATGCGCCGTGCTAATGGTCTTATTGCACGTTATAATTTTGTACTTCACGAAAAGGGTCAATCACTTTTGCTTTACAATATGCTAATTAAGGTTAGTTCTCGACTTGATTCCAATATTCATGGTGTATCATTGACATGTATAATTCTCGATTTAATAAAATGCACCACTTTCTCTATTTTATTTGTTTATACAGTAAAGATCTTGGTAATGAGATGTCTAAAAGGTTTGCACCTCCATCCAGGGATATGCAAAGAGTGATTTCCCTCTTGGTGCATTAGCTGTCCGTGATGAAATAGTACGTCAAGGATTAAAGCCTGATAAATTGACATACAATACACTTATCTTTGTTTGTGTAAAATCTGGAAGAACAGATGCTGCCCTTCAGTTGCTTGCAGAAATGAAGGTCTTGAGCAAGTAGTTTGAAGGCCAGTTCAGTTATAATGGATTATATTACTCATCAACAAATACTATAATGTACATTTCATGAATGATTATTCATATCTTCTTTCAGGAAGAAGCTGAAAAATCTACTTGTGAACTCATTCCAGATGCTGTCACATACACAACATTACTCAAGGTAGTATTATCTATTCATATATTTTTGCTTGTAATACTGATTTATTTGAGGTATGTTGTCGAGGCCTGTTAGTGATTCAATCTACCTCAAGATAGTTAGCCATTTGCATAGGAGAACCTCTACAACTTCCATTTAAAGCTCGGAAGCAACTCAATTGCCTCGAAAATAGCTATCCACCTACATGAGGCTTCAAAGTTATACTCGCGAATTGGCATAGGACTAAGTTAGCTCAACATTGCCCTCCAATTGCAATCTGTTAAGACACGGACAACCACACACTTATTGAGACCCATGACAAACATACACGTGCACAGTATTCCTGTTAAACCTTGCTTTGACAGCATGTTAAACAACAAAAGCAGCTCAATCCAACAGGAAATAAGTTGACACTTCCTCCATCAAAAAAGTACAAACACACCAAATAGTGGCGATGTGGGTCCAAGTAATCTCAATGCATATCAATAATGCGACAATGACGATAATGCAATAAAAACAAACTCTCTATTAATTTATTTTGCTACTTTGATAATTCAACATTTTGCACATTTAGTTCCTAGAATTTATGCCGCTTTGGCATGCTTAGCTTGAATACGTCAACGTTAGTGAGTTAATGGCTTCTAGCTTGAGCTGATGGTTTTGTCTAATAAATTATATGCCATTACTAACTTTTTTTTAGGGAGAAAGGTTTCGATATAGTAGGCATGGTAATTGGTCAAGCAGGTTCTTAGACCTTACAAGTTGATTACTTCATTCATACATCTTGTGATGTGCTTTCACAACATTGCAGCTTGCATAGTTGGCTCTACTTTTTAGAAGTAAATTTGTTCAAAGCTAATAGAGATGGAAAACAGAAAACTTGAACTTGGGTAAACAATTCATATTACGTGCTCACATGCATTGGAGTCATTTTTCAATGGTAATGATTGTAACAACAATGGACCTACAGTCAAATCTAAAAACTGCAATAAATATCCATCACCTAAATAAGACATTAGCCTTTTATGTTTTTTTGTTCAGGAACTTAGGACATTAGCCGTTTATGTTTTTTTGTTCAGGAACTTAGCTATGACAAAAATGATATTTTTTTTTGTTCTTTTATGCTCCTTAATTTTTTGGGTGGAATCTAGCCTTATATGTTTCTCAATATGTTTCTTTATGCGCTTTTCCTGGTTGAATTTTAATTGAATAGTGCGATGTTGAAGCTATTATTAAGAGGGATGTCATAATGAATTCATATGAGTAAGCCAAATGTAAAGATGCTTATTTTCTCAGACAAGTGAGCTTCTCCGTAGGGCTCAAAAAGCAATCTATCGATACAACAATTCCATTAACATATCTCTCAGCAAATGGATGTGCCAATGAGACATTAACAAGTTCCTCATGTTGATCAAATGATTGTGCTAGTGAGGCGATGGACAATGTGATACAACATATCATATTACCAAGACTTATCGAAGAGGACAAATATTATTAACTAAAAGATTGCTTAATAAATAAAATTCTAATCTCCTTTGTAAACTCAAAATAAGACTGAGTCATCAAATAATAGTCATTTTATCTCTAAAATTATAACAAACTTTTAAACACCTTTTAAAAACTACAACAAACATTTAAAATTTAAAAACATATATCATTTGTAAACTATAAAATTTTAGAAGGAATTTTGAATTCATCTCCACTTTTTAGATGATGTCATTCTCCTAACCAAGGAGGATTCGGTTATAAGCGAGTAGTTAGCACTTTCTTTGGTCATCATTTTAAGCTAGGAAGTGTTTCATAGTTTATCATGAAAAGCAGCAGTTAGAATGCTACCTTGTTATGCATAAGAGATGATAGCATAATATATAAGTGAGCAATGATATGCACAGGGAAAAAATCAGAGAAAAGCTCAAGGATAGACACATAAATTCATGACTCATCATTTTCACTTTTTGTGGGCTAAGCTTTTCTCTGAGATTTTTTCCCTTTGCATATCATTTTCCTATATAAGTATAGCAAGTTTCATAATTTTCAAAAGAAAAACACAAGAAATAACAATAAAATGATGAAAAACTTCACAAGTTACATGAAAACTCCAACTCTAGTAGTGGTAATGTTTCAAAGCAACAAATATGGTGGTTCGCTGAACTGCAAACTGATAGCATCCCTAACATTCACTACAAATTGATGTAGAGGTAAGTATAATTATAGAATGTTGAGTAAAAATTAGTAGGAGCGCATCACAATCAAAGTCAAACAAGGTATCCAAAAGAAAAGCAAAATGTGTAATTTAAATGCACAATAACATTACAAATTGATCCATCACCATCCAAATGAATTTCTATGGAGATAAGTCAAGAGGGTAGGAGGTGATGCTCCTGTTTAACAATCGACCATGACAAATCTAGTATATCACAAATTATGTCTAAGATCAAATTAATTTGGTGAAGTTTAATAAAAGGTCTACAGGGAGGACTGTGTCACTGACAAGTTACAACCCTTCAACTCTCGGTCTGAATAAATCACCTCGCTAGACCAAGTAATCATCACTAACCTCAACTCCTAATTTATAACCTCCTTTCCTAATTTACCCACGAATAAGAGTGATAGAAAAGAATGTATACATTCAATATCAATCAAAGAATTTCCATGAATGTTGAAAATTGAAATCATTCCTTAGACCATCGATTTAGTGGCTAACTAGGACTCCTTCTTGTCAAAGAAAATACTTAGGCAATATCCCTGGAGCAGGTTGGGTTGGATGAAGATGGTCGGGTAAAGGAGGTTGGGTTGAGGGACATTTTGGGGAAACCACAAAGTAGTTGTGCCCTTTGGTAGATTTGAAAGTGTTGTGCGTTCTTTAGGTATTTTACAACTTTAGGTGTCTTTTGATAAAATGCCAAAATTAATTTATTCCTTGATTGGGAGAGATCAATTTCTTTCCAAATGGAGAGAATTTTAAATTTACCTAATATGACTTAATAAAAAACGATTTTCTAACACATTAAATACATTGAAAATTGGTGCACTATTTTACTATGTTGTCTTCATTATAGAGTCCATTGGTTATGGTGGAAGAAAGAGTAGATAATTACACATTGGGTTGTCATTGGTACATAGCGTCCCCAATACTATTGCTTGCCCTTGTTATTTAGGTTGGATCTTTCTTCACCATTTTGTTGGCTTATATGCTTTTGGACATTATGTAGGGATTTGGGGATAACAAAGATCTACTTTCAGTAATAAAGATTGTGGAAGAGATGAAGTATTCTAAAGTTTTTATTGACAGAATTGCATATACTGCCATGGTTGATGCATTCCTCGCATGTGGATCAGTCAAAGGTAAATATCTTTCTGAGCTCCAAGTCAATTCCAATGCAGTTAAATGTTTCTGTCTTTATTTGAACAAATTCATTTTACCCTAAAGATTTACTTGTTTTTTAAACACAAAACTAGATTTTATAAGTCATCAAGATGCCTTAAAAAGTTGCAGTTTACCCCCTAATTTCTAAAACCATTCAACGAATAGTGGCTAAAACATGATATCCTCAACTCTAATAAGATGAAGCCACTTATTTACTATATCATCATTCTAAGTGTTAGTGGCTAATGGTTGTGTATAAAATGATAAAAATTCAAACTCAGAGAAGGGGGTATACTAATAATTGTAAAATTCTATGGACTAACCTTAGGGGTTAAAATAAGAATTCCCTCGTTTATCAAAAAGTTCGCAAATAATTTGCTTTGTTACAGTTTTTAATAATTGCTCTGTCATTCTTTTTTTCCATTTTAGGTGCTCTTTGCATTTTTGCAGAGATAATGAAGCAAGCTGGCGACAGTAATTTAAGGCCTAAGCCTCATCTTTACCTTTCATTAATGCGGGCTTTTGCACTAAAGGGGGATTTGGATAATGTCCAAAAGTTAAGCATAAGACTGTGGTCTGATTCTACGGGTTCAATTTCGCCTTCTATTCGAGCAGAAGTAGATGAATTATTGATGGAAGCGGCAATAAATAATAATCAGGTACATGCCTTCAACAATGTAATAAATAAATTAAGATTAATGTTTGTTTTTTCTACATTAAAAGAGATATCATACCATGAAGTTGGTGGTAGTAGGTAACTTTTCATAAAGCAATAATCCATATAGAGCTACTCATGACAGGGAAAGTTTAAATTGGGTACCTATATTCCACAATGTCAAGGTCCGTCATTTTTAAACCATATTACCCTTCACTTTCTAAAACAGTTTGATTTGTTGGAATCGACTTGTTTAGCTGATAATGATTATAAAAATGTTTTTTAGGATATAAGGTAAATATCCATCTAATTTTATAAGAAAATTTATTTTTTAAGAACTTTTAAAAATATTATATTAATTAATTTCAATCCTTTACATGGTTTGGACTTTGGACAAGATAAATTGAATGACAACAAAATTTTAAAAAATCGGAGTTGAGATCCATTTAATCTTATAAGTAGTGAAACATCTTGCCTAAATTCAATGTTTTTTTTTAAAGTTTTTTTAATATTAATACTAATTTTAATTTAACTGATTATATTCAAAAATGGAAAAACAATTTAATCTTTCAATATTTTTTCCATTACCAAACAATTTGAAAAAAAACAAAGTTTATTAATTTTGACCAATTTCTAAATTTACAAATTTAATTATAAAATTAATTAGACATTTGTTTTTAATTTAATTTGATTTTTTAAAAATTATTTTATCCCATCAACTCTGCTCTCCTCACTTTTTTAGAATAATTCAACATATTTTAAAAAAATATATATAAGAAGAAAAAGTATTTAAATTAACTTCTAATCTTAGCAAAAAAAAAAATTAAATTTAGCTAATTAAAGTTGCTTCACCTAAACAGTGTAATTCAATTATTTATATATTTTATAAAAAAAATTTAATAGTTATTTTATTATAAAATTAAATGAAATTTCCCTCCCTCTTTTAGTTTTTTTTCCCCATTCTAGTTACCCCAAACAACCTGATTTAAAGAAATCAAGTTCTTTTGAATAGTGGGTTTAAAAGTGGAGGTTATTTTGGTGTAGAAAAATGAATGATACTTTATTTGCGTATTTTGAAATATTGGGGCAAAATTTGGACATTATGAGGGCTGCTTATTTAGGTAATGTCTCTTCATAAGACATGTTAAACTATGGGAATTCAGGTTAATAGTTATGGCGTACCATATCTTCTGATACTAGATATAGATTAAAATATAGTTTTGCATGCATTGGAGAGTGTTGGTTCTTTTTTTCTTGACTTCCTGTAGCTGTATCAGTTCCTTGAGTTATGTTACATTATAGTAACTATAAATGTGTTAATTAATATGAAATTATGTGGATCCGCTAAGATTTTTGAATTTTGGTTAAAATATAATCTAAACTTCAGAATACCAGGAAAGCTTGTATAATGGAAATACATTTTTCTCTTCATTTAACTATCTGCTCTTGACCAACTTTTGTGTAACTTACTATTTGAGCTGATTTATTTATAAATTCACGCACACAATTTTTTGGTCCATTTAAACATGCGATTCTGAGTCTGCTTGTAGGATTCAACTGGTAAATTTGTTGAATTATTTATTTATGATATATTGATATCAAAATTACCTAGCTCTGAAGCATACATTCTCTTGGTGTTTCATCACAATCAAATACTTTTAAACCATGATTGATGCTATGAAACATGTGTCAATCTACTTTTGTAGGCCTTTTAGGCTTTTTTTTTCTCTTAAAAAGTCCAGCGTGTTTGTTGTTGTACAGGTTGGCATTGCTAAGGATATTTTGTCCAAGATAACTACTAAAAAGGAAGGATTTTCTTGGACGAGTAGAAGTGGCATGGTATGCAACTAACTGTTTTTAATTCAATTATCACCTTATAAACAACAGGACTAAACTCAAATTAAATTTCTTGTAGTTTAGAAATTTAGTTCAACTTTTCCTTTGGTTGCGGACTTTGACAGAAATTTTTTAGTTTGATCTGATACGATTCAAATTCTGATGTCAATCTGTGCCATGTGAAGGATTAAACTCATTCTTCCCTAATTAATGCAACTTGTCTGCTTCAGATTGCAATCAAAGTAGAAGCTTTATTAGGATTCACTGGCTCCGTGCTCAGCCCTCGAATTTTTCCTCAGGTATGATAACTTGCATTTTTCTGAGTGCGGTAAACTTTTTTGGCTTCCACATCATTTTAGACATTCGTGTCTGTTGATTCAGGTATTTGTGGATGATCCAGTAGAGAAGTATATGACAACAATTGAAGAGGCCAGGCCGTTACTTGCAAACATTACCTTAAACAAGGCCATCATGCGTTTCACCAAGGATTCTGCCATTCCAGTGGTGGATGACTGGGGTAATTGTGTTGGAATTGTTTATCGCACTGATTGCAAGAAGGTATTATTACACCCTTTCCATTCCCTTGAATTTGATTAATATATTGCTGGTTTATAACACTTGTTTACAGTGGGAAGCCACAGCTTTATAGGGTTTAGAAAATCTACAAATATACCAGTATGGCCATTTTAACCCACAAAATATTTCAACCATATGATGATAAATAATTCTTTTGCTTATCTAATAAACGTTTTAAAAAATATATTTTATTTTTGTAAACTATTTAATCATCATTTATAAATAATTTGCTTTTAGGGTATACAAATTAGGGTAAATATTAGAACCAGACCTATCATATTTTGAAGAGTTTAAAAAATTAAGGTATATTTTAGTCAATTAAATTATTCAATAAAATTTTGAGAATTCAAAGATGCAAGTACTTATATGATGTTACTATAAGAGATATTATCTCAATAGATTACTAAGAGATTAAGTGCCTATTTATTAAAATAATTTTTTGTGCCTATTTTTTAGAATATTATAATATATGTTGTTATCTAAGTTAAATAGGTATTAAGTAGATTAGTTACATATTTTAAAACAGATTATTGATACTGATCGGAGGAATTTTTGTACAAACCCACCCATGCCGGTCCCCGACATGTGGATGGATCAATCAAACTATTATGATAATGCTAGAATTTTAAATACTTTTTGAGTTTTTTTTTTTTTGGTATTTGAGGTATTTAGGTTTTTTTTTTGATAATTTTTGTCTTTTGTATTTTTGGATTTTGAGTCTGTTTCGGGTTTTTAGAATTGTAAGTGTTAAGAATTTTTCCATTCTTTTAGGATTTCTTTTTCAAATTTTGGGTCTATATAAGCATCTTGTTAGGTGATGTTTAGGATGGAGTCTTTTTAGGTTAATAATATTTTTGGCATTGCCATTTATTTTCCTATTTTCTGGTATTCCTCTTCGAATTAATAAGTTATAGAAGATTGCTTCCGGTATCCGTTCATGAATCAACGGATTCAATAGCCCTAGGATAATTGCTATCCTGCCCGACCTAGTAGGTATCAGAACTCGAGATGGATGATCGTCGTAGTTGTGATTGTGGTCGTTCCGACTGATGAATCTTCGCACCGTGATCGTAGCCCCCAAGATGAGATACTTGAAGATCTACATAGACAAGTCACATAGTTATACTTGAAGATCGTATGGTATGTGGTCGAGATCATGATAGGAAAGTTATGGAAGCCTCACACTGATCGTAGTGTCGGAGATCTTAAAGGTCTTAAGTTCTTTTATTTTAATTTGGATAAAATTTTTTATGAGAAAGATATGAACGAGATCAAAATAGTCGGTGATCCAATTTACAACAAAGACGAGACCGAGTCAACTAGGGAACCAATATATAACGAGGTACTTCATGGTGATGACCCTGAGATGTTAGTCGTTCGGAAGAGATTACTGATTTCTAAGGACGCATTAGGGGATACTTCTCACCCGACCTACCCAAATTCCGGACAGTTAGAGTTTATAGATGGTGGTTGGTGTATGCATGATGAAGCCACAATGAATTGCATTAATATGATTAATCAAACAACTCTTGGTCATCAGCTGATAAAAAAACAGTTTACTGAGGTTCCTTATGTTGGCTGGCAAATAAATCCTTTTGGTCATTCTTCTTTATAACTTGGTTTTGATTTTGTACACTTCGTGAGAATTGATTACCTAAATAGACAAAAGTTGCAAGATGATCCTATTATATTTGATTACTATATGAGGATAACAACTTGGATACTAGACGAGTATTCGAAGTTTCATGGTTATCCACCAACAATTGTTACTGAAAAACTTGTTGATCCTAGAGGATCTCTTAGTAGAAACACTATTCTAAACTCGAGGCTGATTTTTTTTTTTCCCCAACTCGGGGCGATTGATGGAGGGTATCTGAATATCTTT
>JBAMIB010000024.1:3890165-3923602 GCA_037177415.1 Kaempferia rotunda
ATAGACTCTAACTTTGCATATAAATAAGGATTCCTTCTTGTAATATTATTAAGATTTTCTTTTTGTGAAATACATGATGGAATATTGAGATAAAAGTGAAGAATTTTAGGAAAAATAGCCAAAAAAAAAAGTTATTGTGAATCAAATTATTCGGGTCGGGTTCGGGTTGGTCGGGTTCGGGTTCGGATTTAAGGGTTTCAGGTTGGATTGAGATTCAGATTCAGGTCGGATTTGGGTTGGGATTGAAAAAAAAAATTCAACCTGATCCGATCCATCCGAATTGACACCCTACTCTAAACAAAGCTAACATACTCCAATTAAATGAATGCCCCAATAACAACTGTTATAATCACCTGTAGCAATTAATTTTATCAACTTGCTGTTATTTAAGTCCTAGGGTTGTAATAAAAACTGTTGGATGGTTAGGAAAGAACACATAGATTTTGTTAGCATAACGAATATGAATAATGAGTTTAAGATGGTTAACAAGAATATTATGAGAAAAGATTCGAGTATTATGAGAATTTTGTTCTTACATAGAATTCAACAGTGGGATGATTTGTTTAGGAAAATAAACTCTGTATCTTTGTTGTCTTAACTAATTTTCTGATTGATTGGTACCTTTGTTGTATGAACAATTGGATTAGGTTTAGATTTGCAGTTTTCAAGGACAAGTGTTCAGAATTCTGATACAACTACTGTTAAATATGTCTACAACTCTGAAATTTCACATGCAAGTCTTCTGTTGATTTTGTAAATCTGTTATTTGAACACTATTTCTTTGTATTGTTGTTCTATTGCCAAAATCCTTCATTTCCAAAATAGTGCATTGGCTTTGATTTTCCCTCCCTTTTTGCACTGAGGGCTGCATATCCAGTGTTTTATAAGTAAGATTTTCCCTTGTCAGGTTCTGGGCACATGTGGGAATGGCCTATGTTTTTACATTTTGGACATATTATGTACTCTACATAGAATACAAAAAAATACAATCGATGAGGTTGCATTTCCTGGCTACTGCTGGTCGACGACCAGATCAATTTACAGTAAGTTGTGTCCAATATTCTTCATTCTGCAAAGTTTCTTCAAAATCTTGTGTTAGAATTTAAAGTTTACAACATTTTCTTTAGTTCTGCATGGATATTTTATATTAACTGTATTGTTGTACAATGGTGCACCATTTTCTTATTGAAGAAATTTATACTTTTCACTTGACAACACAACTTTTTGGTTGCTTTGCTTAAGTTTCACGTTTGAAAAGAGGCCATGATTTAATGTAGTGTGGCAGTCTCCCCCTTCTCCAAAACATGTGTTTGCCTTTAGATGTCTCCTTAATGGGCGTCCTTGCATCTCCATTGGCGTCCTTACAAACTCACTATGGAAGCCTTCTCGTCTAATCATCTCACGGAGTGTTGCTTGCATACTATGTCTCTGCCCATGTGATATGAGAATAATTTCATGGCTTCCTTTGTTGCTCCTCATAGATTTATCGTGTTAGAGAACCATCCATTTTAGTATACAATAACATCCATCTAAACTTAACAGTTAACACTGTAGTAGTCCTTGTGATAAGACTTGTTTGTTGGTTTGCAAAGTTGTCCAGAGAAGTGCTTCAATTTCATCTCCCTACCTACCACTTAAAAACTCACAATGCTTGGCCCCCTAAGTCAAACATCATACAAATGATTCTACTCCACATATCCACATCTTCCACCACGCCATGCCTACTCTTCTCAGCTCATTCTAAAGTTGGAAAAACTTACTACAACTATGTCTATCTTGTTGTATTTTTAAGCAAATATATCAATACTAGAGCCAAAAGTTTTACAAAATAGTGGTTAAACTTGTTATATGATATGGAGTTGAATGTTGAGCGATGTAGTGAGCACACGAGCAGCAGATGAGCATCACAGAGATGAGGATATTAAGGTGGATGTGCGAATATCGAGGATGGGTAGGATGAGAAATGAAAACGTTAAAGATAAAAATCGGATTGCACCTATTGAGAAAAAATTTCGAGAGATGCATTTAAGATGATACAAAATATACGTAGACGATCAATAAATACAGTTAGGCGATATGTGACCATGACAAATACACATATTAATCTAGAAAGAAAGACTAAAGAAGACTTGGTTAGAAATGATAAAATAAAATAAAATTCATTTAACTATAAATGAGATATAGCAGGGGATTGAGTCTAATGGCATAGGAGGATCTATATAGCCGAGCCTACTTAGTGGAATAAAAGCTTGGTTGTTATATCAATATTAGAGCCAACAACAAGAAATGGCAGTATACTGATGGGCGAAATCCCCAAGGGTATGATTGTCGTTAAATAATAAAATATCGATCTCACATGGACTTTAAATCGAGTACTAGTTAGAATCATGAAGAAGGCTATCTAAATCAATCAAAGTCGAGAGAATCGTAAGAAAAAGAAAACTAACTAAGAAAACAAGAAGAGTTTTTGGGAGAAAATTGGTTTCGGGAAGCGATTTTAGGATTTTGGTTTTACCATGATGATCATTGAAACTCTAAATGCTATCACTCTTTTACCTCTATATTTGATAATTATAAAGGTGGTTTATTCTGAGGTATCCGATATTGACTTTTGGAATTATACCGGTGTGCCTACCCAAACACAATGCCTACTTTCAAGGTAGTAATACTAAAGAGACCGCTTTCTCATGGAGGCTCTTGTCACGATGCCCCATGGTTCTTTATGTGTTATCCCCTTCAAATCGGGGTAAACACATTAAGCTCTGTGATAGTCTATGGTTTTCTTGTGAGGTTTTGAACTACTTTTGTGAATAACCTCTCAAGTCTCTTACTTTAGGGGTCGGAGAATTGGATTCACATTTTGATCCTTCCCCACATCTCATGGGATATGAAAATACATGCTAGTGTCATAATCATATATGTATACTAAATCTAGATCATAAATCAAACACATCATGCGATAAAAAGAGACGAATAAATATAAAATAGGTGTCAACAATACATTGGGCTACACTCTCATCCTAGAATCAAGCTCCCTTCACATAAGTTGATTACCTCCCTTCATATAACATAGGGACTAGTTGTGAGGGGCGCTTGGGGTGAACGTAATCACCTTTTGCTGCAAAAGAGACTACTCCATGGAGATGGAAGTACAAGCAAAAGTCATGAAGGAAATCATTTGGAAATTCAAATCAAAGAGAAAATAGAAGAAAGGCTTAATCGTGGTGTTTGTGATTGTCATCGACTTGATCTCCAAGCTCTTAGGAAGATAGAATCTCGAAGGCTCCTTGGAAACGACACTCTTCTAAGGTTCCTTGTCACAAGGGAACCCCCTTGATAGGGAGGGGAGAACCCCTTGACCCCTGAATGCCTTAAACAAGTACCCCCTTGCTTCCTTTATAACCTCTAAGGATACCAAAACAAATAAACTTTCCTAACAAATTGAGGGCACTTTCCTAAAATACAAAATTTATAAAAAAATTTCCACAAAAATGATGTTTTGGGGCCTAAAATTCGGTTGTTATGGGTTCCACTCTATTCCAAATTGTAGATCTCAGAACGAGCTTTGATTTGATAGGTTGTGGGCCTCGTGACTCAATCCGAGTTAAAAGTTATGCCTGTTTGAAGTTTGGCGCCACTTTTTGTCATAGGACAACAAAGAACATAGCCGTGTCGAAGAACACGAATTTGGTGCTTTTCGGGTGCCTCTTCTTCTTGAATGATCCATGGCTGTGTTGGGTAACATGGGGTGGCCATGGATCATGCTGTAATGAGTATTCCTTTGGCTTTTTGTCTCCAAATTCTCTCCCAATGCCAAGATCTTCATGTCATGTCAATAAAAAAGTGCGAAGAGCAATTCTTGGAACTAAAAGAGTAAAAACAATGCAAAAAAGATGAAAAGTATGCAAAATATGCTCATGTGATGAAACAAAATGTATGCAAAACAATACCAAAAATTATGCATGAAACACACACATCAAATACAAAATCTACAATCTAAACCTATGTGTGTGAATGTCACATCATAATCCCTAGCGAATTTATCAAATCCTGTCAAATGGTTTCACTAGTAAGGAAAGACATATGAATTATCTTAATGTGGCCTAATATGAACGTTCTACATGCGCAGTGCAATGTGACTTGACTCTCAAGTTTTAATCACCAATCCTAGTTAAGTTGTCATCTAGCTGTATTCCTAATTCCTCTGGAGATAGACACTTATCTATCATATGCAAGGTTCGTCCCCCTCAAGGTGCTATACAATGTCTACACAAGGTCTCAAATGAGTACTTGGTATCGAGAGAAATTGATAAGTATTTCCCTAGTAACCTAACTTAGTCTTAAAAGGGTACTATATCGTTTCCATCTACGATAATTATTTTTTTATCCTTTGTTTTCTTTTTCACACACCACTTTTTTTTCTTTCTTCACACACAATTTTTTTCCCCCTATATTTTTCTTTTGTTATTTTGATTTTTCCAAATGAGTCCCACGGCTCAAGTTTTCCTCTGGTAACCAAAATGCAGTGAGGGGTCACCTAGGAAAATAAAGGTACTAGTTCAGCTTTATGAATCATAACTATTCTTAGATATATATCAACCTTCCATATCAAACATAAATGAAAACAATATAAAGATACTACTAAGAACAAATAAACAATGCATGATGACATGGTAAGCATGATAATGCGATAAAATAATAATAAAAAATGATGATGCAAAATGAAACATGATGAAACAAACAAAACTAAAATAAAAGCTAACAAAACGGACCAACTAATAAACTAACACCCCCAGACTTGAATAAAGCATTGTCCTCAATGATTACTAAATTTATTGAGGAGGAGGTGGAAAAAGAGGGAAGTTAGGGAGGCAACCAAATGATGTGTGCCATGCATATAAGTTGTTCCACTGCCAACGGTACTCCATCCTCTGCCTCTACTCAATTTGCTCCTCTCTATTGATGGAGAAGGTAGTCACAATGTCAAAAATTATACGTCGAATATCCTACCGAAGAACTAGCAAAAGAAAGAAAAGAATGTTTAAGTGGAGAGACTCGCGTGGATGGGTGAGGTGGTGACTCCGTATCAATAGGCTCACGGGATAGGGTAATTGGTCCTTAAAAATCTGATAATAATAATCATAATCTCTAACAATCATGCACACCGCTACACAAGCTTCCGTATCCATCCTCAAGCTACCTCAAATTTGATCGAATTATAATCAAGGGCTTAGGATATGGTGGTGATCAATCCTCCAATGACAATATTCCTCGATTCACTCCTTTCCAAACTATAAGTTAATTCAATATCAAATCAAATTCTTCCAATGTCACATGATAATCATTGTTGAACAACCGACGAGTAATTTGACATACTTGAAATCCTTCACCTTGTAAAATATCAACCTCCATCGAACTCAAAAACTAAGGGTAATCCTAAGATAAGTAGGATACTTAATACTCATCAATTCATTCAATCTTACTTGATTTATCATCAAATCAATAATATTTCTAAGGCCAGGACCATTCAAAACATGATCGTCTAAATATCAGGCACAATGAGCCCTATGATTAGCACCCCGAAAAATAATGCCAAAGGGGTTAGAAACATTGCCCGTGTCGTGTATTTTGTCTGCCTTTGTTGTGTGAGCTGGATAGTGATAGCAAGGGATGTACGAATCTCTGAAAATGCATGCTCTTTCCCTTCACACGTGAGCTTAAGCCTTTCCTCCCAAAATCTTTAAGTATGTATGAATCTCCAAAAAGACTTTAAATGATGTTTTTCAGGCCTAAGACTAGATCATTATAGGTTGAATCTGGTGCCCAGCTATAGATTATTGAAAGAGCTTTGATTTGACTGGTTGTACACCCATGGTTCATTCCAGATCAAAAGTTATAGCCGTTTGAAATTTGGTATGTCAGTGTCTAGCAAGCGACATGGTCATGCCTGAGGATATGTCCAACCTATGTTGCTTTGCTATTTTTGATGTTTTTGCATCCAGAATGTGGCACAACCGTGTTTCTCAATATGGCATGCCCATATTGATCGTCTGGAATGCTCCCCTTGCCTGTGGCAGTTGCTATGGCTAGCTCGTGGATGCTCCTGCCCTGTAATAGATCAAAACAAAAAACTAAGATGCAGAAATAAAAGAAAAACTAAAACAAAAAATGAAAAAGAACTTAAGTTGTCTTCCAAAAAGTACTTGTTTTGGTCATTAGCTTGGCCCCTATCAATTCTAATTGAGAGCATGTGGCTTGAGGAAGTTATGCCTCTCTCTTCTTTCAATGAGCTCATTAATGGAGTATCCTTTAAATCTTGTTCGTGCCAGTTCAAGGTATTGCGAACTCTTCTGCTAATGACTCCTGGCCCTTGATTCAATATGCTCCATTTCACAAGCTCTCCATATGTCTTAAACCTTAATCGTGGAGGAACAAGATACTTGCTCGCTTTGTGTCTCAGTTCCTTATCAAATACGCTCATCTACTTTGCCTTAATATGTAGCTTGATCTAGGCAAGCCACCTTTCCAAACTTTTGAAGATGATAGAAAAGGCAAGCTTTGAAGAAAAATAGTTGCAATATATTTTAATAAAAAAGAAGTCAGAAATGAAAAAAAAATATATAATTGTGGAGAAGAGAGAGAGATAGTATTATATAATAAAGAAAGGTGACTATTATATTTTTACAATTTTCACAATTTCTTTTCCTCTCTTCATCATAAGTATAATCAGGATTCAATTTCATCTTTTTCTTCCTCTTTCACATGTTTTTTTATACCTAATTTAAGATGAGATTAATTATTATTTGTTACTTTAAAATCTGCTCTCATGGAGTAAAACTTATGTGACCTAGCATTTCTCCCTTCTTAAAGTGGATGTTTAAATTTAATCCCACTTGTTTCCACACTTTTTTTTGTCTAGTGCAACATGGAGAAAATGGATTCATACTTTTATCTTTTTTCTAGTATCCTCTTTCTCTAGTAGATATTAGAACTTCAAACTTTATAGGAAATTTTGTCTCTTGGAGTAATATTCAGCCTTTACTTGGTCTCTAATCTCTTCTTTATATTGAATCCTCATTTCAAGAGTAGATGATAGAGCCTAATCCAATTTCGTTAAGCAACCTCTTGCATCCTTACAAACTTCAGAATCCTGTGGTGTCTTCAATTTGAGATAGAGTCAAGGAAGTCATATTAAGACCTTTAAAATTGTCACCACATTCCAATTGATGACATTTGATGATCAATCAGAGCCCTGCATGTTAATCTAGCTACGCTAGTATCTGTAAATTTCCAACTGTCTTATACTGTTTTGTGATTTTCTTTTGTGATACCTTTTTATGGTTTATCAAGCCAGTTGAACATACATAACATCTGTCCAACTTAAGGGAGAGTGTTAGATACAAATAAGAAACCTAGTCCAAGGCATACCCTAGCTTATGCCTATATCTAAAACTTATGCCTAAAATCTATAAATTCATGACTTGCAACCCTTTTTCAAAAGCAATAATATAATTATCCTCTTAACTGATATATAGGGTTCACATTTAAAAATTACTTCCCAAGGATGCTATCATCCATTCAGGTATATGAAGTGCTTCTAGAGATATTTTTCAGACATCTTATAAGCCTTTGGATACTATAAAAATATCCTGAAAAATCTAGCTATGAAAAAGATTACTTCAAAGAATTTTTGGAGACATATTTCTTCCTAATGATTTATTGTCTATTTCCTTTAAACAGTCATATCAGTAGCTTATTACTTAGACAATTTACTAACAACTTTCTGTGCTGAATTTCTATAAGATAATCTGTCTTGCTAAAACTATTTTGGTTTTATTGTTGTTCGTACAGAACAGTCATGGCTGTGGATCTAGTGAAACTATATTTCAAACAAAAGACAGAATTTTGTAATGAATTAGGAAACATATTCACATAATCTAATACATAGCTTATAAATGTGTTGACAGTAGGAAATTTTTGCTTTGGTTTCACAAGTTTTGTCATCTTTGATTAGTTATGACGAACCACTTGATCTATATATTCTGCTATCCAATTGTAACTTTTATAGCTTGTAGTGCTAACTTTTTCATGGCTTATTTAGGTTATTGTGAGAAATGTTCCGCCTGATCCTGATGAATCAGTTAGTGAGCACGTTGAGCATTTCTTTTCTGTGAATCATCATGATCATTATCTAACTCACCAGGTTTGTATATGTAAAAGACCTTACCAAATCCATTGTGCTAAAACTTGTTTAAGTTTTTGCTTCTCTACTCTGTTGTCATTCTACTTCACAGTTTGCATGTTATCCTTTCATCTTAAGTTATCTTTGAGAAACCTCAATGTGATTTACCTTTTGTTTCATGAATTTAGATAGGAAGAAAGCATATGGCTCCTTAAAACTATTCCTTTTAATTGTATTTGTTCTTCAATGTTTGCCTAAAATGCATCAACTTTATGGATTCTTGGTTTCTCACAGTTGTAAGGGAAATAATTATCCAAATTTGAATAGCATATAGCTTAATGGAACAGGGATTCAACAGAATTTCTATCATGAGTGAGAGAAAGGATTGTCATTGTAGCCTCCATTCTTATAACTGTGATGTTCCAGGCCATTTGAAGTTGAATTAATGCTGCCAGAATCATAGCTTAGCATATATTACAAATTCTACAGCTCATATTTATTGTATGATATATTCCACATCAATGAACATATTAATTGCTGTGACATGCATAAAATTTTGATTTATGTAAAATTGGTGTTTTGTTCATTGTAGATCTAAAATATTGCTTACGTACATTTGTACTTTTAATTCATTACAGAATGAATATATCACACATCGAAGCCTGATATATTACTATGAAACTCATTTTCCTCTTGTGCAATATTAGTTGTTTTGTGATTACATTAGCTCTCAACATTTCTTTCTTCTGTTTTTAGAGTTAATATTAAGCGCCTTGCAGTATTTTAGAAAAGATATGAGCATATGAGCATATGATTGTCTAATTTTTTTCAAAAGTATATTTAATTTTATTAACAATAACACACAATATCATATTTCACCATGTTTCCAGTTATTACATGATATATCAAAATGATCTACCTAAGTAATAAAAAACCACTTCTAGAACCTCACTTATTAAATTAACATCCTAAGTAATACATTATCCTATTTTAAAATTTTATGTATGAATTTACACATTCATTATAACAGAAAATACATAATATAATTATGTGTAGTTGCATCTTTATCGATATAAGCAAATCATGTAGAAGGAAATCAACTTCTTCTTTTAATGGAGAAATTATTAGGGGTTAATTGTCTCCTTGGTAATCCTTTTACCTATTTGTACTATTCATAACTCTAACATAGCACTTTGGTCCCTAGAGTACATAGTATTTACAATAGAACCTTTGTATGTATACCTTGGTATATATATTTAGGTTTGTAACATTCCCCCCGAGCTTACTCAACAATATCATAAAATTCGATAAAGTTAATCCTATCATATCATTTGAGCTAACAAATGATGTGATAACTTCATTAAATTATATTTTCTTTAAATAACTTTTATCAATATCTATGTGTCTTAGGAATACTAGATAGCTCTATGTATGACATTTGTCCATAGTTCACTGCCAAGCTCTATAGTAGCATGTCTCAAATTGGTCATCCATTGTTTAACCCATGATTTGAAATCTCATATCGCGCTCACTGAAATGATCAAAATATATTGTTTCAATAAATTACCGAAACTGGATACTACTTAGCACCCTTGTATTGTTTGTGTTAATTATGTCGACGAGTGTCATTTTATGTCAACATTCGACACACTTTTACATGCTAAATTGAAATAATATTTTTATTTTTATTTATTTTGTAGTTTGACAAGATAAAGTCAAAATCATAGCATAACATTCATGAAGGAAAGCAAATATGAAACTTAATTGTTTATCTTTTTCTTCTCAATTTCTTTCCTTCTTCTATGTTTAATTTACCACTGACGTTATACATTGGAATATCGACATAATACCAAAACAGTATGGTTCTAGTTAAAGATCGAAACATGTGCCACATGGCTCGAGATTTCAAACCTTGCTTTAATCAAATAAGTTTATATATAGCTGGGCCATAACCCTATGCTTTACTCAATAGTAGCATGTCTCAACTTGGCCATTCATTGTTGATATTGTCCATGAGAAAGCTTGTCTAGGTAACTTCAGTATATCCCACCATCTAAAAGTACCTTTGGTTATGGTTCAAAAGACATTTTTCTAGGGCAATCTTTTCATCCATCAAGTACTATTGGATTTTCAAGGATATCTTTAAATAATCATGACATGGATCAAGAAATTATTAATCATGCTCACATAAAAAAAAGTTAGGTATTGTAACTACAAGGTAGTCTATTTTTCCACCAATCTTTTATACATTTCTAGATTAGTTAATCATTTCTCCTCTCATAAACATCAGTATCAAATATGTTTCTATGACCATAAGGGTGATATAAATTCTCACCTTGCCCACCTTTGTACCATGACAATAACTTAGGTCATTCAAATCCTTGATTTGAATGTGTTCATAAATGTGTTTAAAAAGATATTTTTTCTATGCGCATATTGCTCAGCACTAGTAGTGACAATATCATGTTTATTTTGTTAAATATGACAATAGTGTACAAGAGAATAAAACTAGGAAAAAAAATACAAGGGCATCATAAATTATACAAATCATCAAATTGGCGGCCCTTTAAAAAAAAAATTCAAAAGGGCGCTGATAATTGTGTGTCGTACTACAATTTCAAACTCAATCAATTTACTAAACCCTCTTTACACTAATGTAGCATAGATATGACTCGAATTGTCTCCCAATGAATGTAAAGGCATGATTATAGCTCTTAGGATTGATTTATTGCTTTTGGGGTTTTAGAGGTAAACGAGGGTTTTGGTTTTGGATTCTAAACCTAACAATTGAAAAGCAATGCAGGTAATGAAAACCTAGTCTAACCGAAACTACAATTGTAAGAAAATTAACAATAGCATAAAGTAAGCATCTAATGAACTAAACAAGCAACGAAAACTAGAGCATTTAACAAAACCTAATCAAATCTACTTGCATTCAAATGAAGAACAACCTAACTCTAACATTCAATTGAAATAAAGCATTACAAGAATTAAAAGCATTGTAAGAAATTAAACAACCTAAATGGAAGTCGAGAGCGATTGGCTAAAGTGTAAAGGGGCTATGCCTACTCGAAGGGAGAAGAACTGAGAGGAAGGAGGCGTTAGCACACCATCACTAGGGGTAACTAGGTTATGAAATGGCTCAACTTTGGCATGACTCAAAGGATAGGGATTTCTGTAATTAAGTGGAATCCAAACTTGACCTAATTTAATTTTGGTGTAGCTCAGACTCCCAAAACATGTGTGTTTAAAACCCAATTTGAACCAAACCAATCCAAATTTTCTATTAAATTTATTTTTATTACTTATTCAAAATTTTCATTTATTTATCAGATATTACTTATTTTTTTTACATTAGGTTAATGGCCAACATCAAACACGTGCGGATGTTTTATGAATGAATTCATCAAATTATTATGTTAGTGTTAGGTCCTCCGGAAGGAACACATTGCAGGGTTTGACTACGTCTAAGCAAGGACAGCCAATCTCTATAAAAATTTGAATATAGTGTTAAATATGCAAGACTTCTCACATCATATGTTAAATAAGAACAAATATTATAGGAATATTAATTATCTTAGATTTGTAACATGAAATATAAGAACACTCACCAGTAAAGTAAAGGAGGTACTAGATACAATTATTAGGAGAAGAATTAATATTTTGTGTTTATAAGAGAAAATGGGTAGGCAAAGATGATCATAACTCAAGTTCGTTATGATACATAAGGAGTAGAACAAGAAACAAAATAGTATTGTTATAGATATTTCGTTAATAAGAGTCAACATACACCTTTTCTAGAACTCACCTTGCCCCTTCAAATCTCATACCCAAGTAGATGCTGATGAAATTTGCTCAATTGGAAGAACAAGGAAAGAAAGGAAATAGGAGTCTTTCAATACTACGAATAAGAATGGCAAAGAATGTTCAATCTTATCTTTAAAAAAAAAGTTGTGTTAATAAGAATGGTAGACAAGCAACAAGAATAGGAATAAGATCATGAAAAGAATTTTGTTTCTAACAACCTTATCATTATATCTACTTTCAAAAACCTAGTCGTGCACAAGGTAATTAAAATGAAACAAGCAAGAAACACCCACCTTTGTAAGATCTTCCAAATGAATACTTATTCAATTCATAATGCAATTTTGAGCCTAACCATATTCAATCACCCCTAAACTATCCTAAATCTTCTACTTGTGTACTCGAGTTATGGTCCAACATTCACTCCACATAATCTAGTAGTTTTAATCGTCATGTAGAATTTCCCCTTAAGTTTAGAGGTACATTACGATCACAAAGAACACCTAACTCTCTCCTCTATTTCAACCATCCTACTTGTATTATATATAAGACATCTCTCTTAATCCCTCCATTTTACAAAAATAATTACAAATACTTAAAGCTCTTAGTTATAAGTAACTCATCATCCTCTATTTTTAAACTTATTTTATTTCATCAAATATTGCTAAATTTAAATTCTATATATTATATCTTTATTTAGTTTAAAATTTTTCACTTATAGTATTTCTGCTAAGATTCCAATTTAGCATTTACTATTTCACGTGTCTTATCTACCAAATTAATATTATTTGCAAACATTAGCACCATGGTAACGTATCTTGGATGTGTCTATTGAATACATCCATATTGGTATAAAAAGATAGAGATTTATAGTTGATCCTTATATAACCCATCTTTATAGGAAACACTTCTATTAATCCTTTTAGAGTCTTCACTTTTGTCATTATATTCTCATATATATCCTTAATCATTTTAATATATGCTACGTTAATAATTTTTTTTAGAAATCTCCATGTAATCTCTCTTAGAACTCTAACATAAGTTTTTTTTAAAGTTTATGAATATCATGTGTAAGTCTTCTTTGTTAATACTTTTCGATTAGTTGTCAAAGATATATAACTTTTATTATCAACTTTCTAGGTTTAAATTTAAATTGATTTTGATCACTATTGTTATGCCCCACGGGTGTAGTTCTTGCTCATCAGGAGGTACTCCACTCCATGATAGTGTAATAAAAAGAAACTAAAAGTTACATGAGAATTAAGAAATTTCATAAATTCTAAATATTTTATTTATGCATCTTTTACTACAAGTATAGTTAAAATCATATAAAACAAAAGGACAAACAAATAGAACAAAATTACAATAACAACCACTAATCCTTCCCACTAAGTGTGGTCAACTATATATATCCTTCTACGCTATTGGGTTATCCCGTACTATATCAACATTTATATTTAAATAAATTTTACCTTTTTTTTTGTCTTCCTATTCCATGTTTGATATGCATATTTATTATAGTTATACATTATCTAACTGGAGTATTTATTAGTCATCTAAGTACATGTCTGTACCATTTTAAATGTGTCTCATAGAGTTTTTCCTCGACTTTCTCTTAAATATTTTTATTTTTTATATGTTCATCCTTAAACCCACCAATGTCGATTCCAAGCGCAAATGAATAAGAGTGAGGGTTGCATGTTAGATTGCCGGCCAATGTTACTTTCAGACAAATGTTCAATTAATGGATCCATCAAATTATTATGCTAATGTTAGGTTGTTTCCTGGATTGTAATGCCTTGGCAAGGATTGCTATCTTTATGAGAACTCGAGTGTAATATTAAATATACAAGAGTTCTCACACTATAGATTGACTAAGAACAAACTTTATAAAAAACTAGTCGTGTAAGATTTGGAACATGAAATTTAATAATGCTTACTAGTAAATCTATAAAAGTAGTAGATTCGACAATTAAGAGAAGAATTAATATTTTATACAAGAGACAAAATTGGTAGGAGAGAAGACAAAGATGAAAGTGAATTCGAGTTTTAAGTCCTGATACCCAGGAAGAAGTAAAATAAGAAATAAAGTTGGTAGTAGCTAAATGATTAAGTAGGAGTAGTTCGAAGAGGATATGATTATAGCTTTCAAGATAGCAATGGCGAAAGAAATTATTAATGTAATTGTATATATGCACCTAGATTAGATGAAAACATTAAATCTTGGTTTTGGGACGACCTAGATGAGGTATTATAAAATATTCCGCAAATTGAAATGTAATATGAGATCTAAATGAGCATACCAGAGTAAAAAATAAGAAGTACGATAGGGTACACAGGGTTATGAGTTTGGAACGAGAAATGATGAGGAAAAACTATATTGAATTTTGCGACAACATATATATTTTTCAAGAAAAGAGAAGAAAACTTAGTCACATTCAAAAATGTGAATAATAAGTCGCAAATTGACTTTCTTATGGTTAGGAAGAATGATAGAAAGATTTATAAAGATTGTAAGGTCATCCTGGGAGAAAACTTAAATATCCAATATAGGTTAGTTGTATATTACTTTAGCTATTCACTGCTTTCTTAGCCTCTTTCTTAACAATTGTATATTTTTTAAAAATTTTCCCTAGTGTAAAATACCTTAAAAAAAATAAAACCTATGAACGCTTATATCGAAAATTAGATACAGAAGAAGGGAAAAAGATATTTATAAAATAGCTAAAGTGAGAGAGAAGAAGAAAAGAGAACTTATCTTAATAAAATGTATTAAAAATGAAGGTAATAACTAATAAGATACTATTAGATGATGAGGAAATAAAAGAGCAATGAAATAAGTATTTTTATTAACTTTTTAATGAATATTTAGGTAACAACTTAAAAAGTCGGGGTTGCACATATTGAGAGAAAATTCCGGAGGTACGTTTAAGATGATACAAATATAAAACTATAATAAATTTGCAATCAAATGAGGAAGAGGAAGTTTAAAAAAGACTTAGTTAGTAATAATAAAATAAGATAAATTTTATTTAAATATAAATGATGATATAGTAGGGGATATAGCTCAATGACATAGAAATATCCATATAGCTGACCCCATTATCCCACCTAGGATAAGGCTTGGTTGTTGTTGCTGCTGCTATTGTTGTCTCAATCTCTACACATGCTCAGTATGCTCTTTTTAAATCATTTATTCCCTTTATTACTGGATTGTTCTTTGTTGTTTGATAACAAATGATGTAAATCCTTGTTTTCTTGTGATAGTTAACATGTAATGCACTAGCAATTCTACTCATGGTCCACTACTACTGCTTAATGATTCCATTAAAAAAATACGAGTATTAGATGAACTCCTAAACCAACTCTAATTCCAACAAGACAGTGTTGTTAAATGCAAAATTCACTTGGTAAGTGTTTTATATATAATAATTTCAATCT
This sequence comes from Kaempferia rotunda, assembly GCA_037177415.1. Lineage (NCBI taxonomy): Eukaryota > Viridiplantae > Streptophyta > Magnoliopsida > Zingiberales > Zingiberaceae > Kaempferia > Kaempferia rotunda. The sequence goes on from JBAMIB010000024.1 coordinate 3,905,593, forward strand.
AATATTAGAACCTATATGCATGAGTCACAGTTCTCTCGTGGTCACACTGATGGTCCAAAGCTAGAGAATCTCTGGAGTCGTTTCTCGAGGTTTTTGCTGCAGTAAAATATGAGGAATACCCACTGATATCTGAGGGATTAGAACTTCATATTGAAGGCAATATCCATAGCTCTTTTGGAAAATAACATCTTGATGTAATAATAGAGCCTCAAGTAAGCTGGCTTTGACTAAGTCATGGCCGAACCACAATACTATCAAACTTGAAAAAGCATTGCCTAACTTATATTAGTTACAGATAACTTATTATCATTATACAACAAACTTTCTTGTTAACTATTTTTGGTGGAGCAATCATTTGATATTTGCTAAGTTGTAATCCTTTTTTGGTCTTTTCTTCTTGAGATGTTATGTACCTGCGCTGGTCCACTTGTATAATTGATAGTCCAAGGCAACTTGTAGTTATATGGTGTATCATTAATGCTGACTTTTCTGCCTAATCCACACACGTGTTTTTAAATGGCAGAGTGATGGTATTTAGATTCAATGATTGTAATTCATAAATCATAATCTATGAACCCTATGATAAATTTGTTAAGCATGTTATCGCCTTAGTTTTTTTTGCCTTTGAAGACCAGCTGATGCTGCCCGTTTTATATGGATAGATTCTCTTCAATCTATGTTTCAATTGGTGTACAATCATGTTTATATTTAAGCCATCCTTTTTTTTATTTGTGTTCTTGACATTCATGTAACTGATCTTCAGTATATTTGGATTTTTTCTTGCAGTAATGCTACATTTCAGTTGCCAGGGTTCTTGTCATGCCGTATTTTTGAAGATGAGGAGGATACTCCTGTCAACATTTTCAGTGATTCCGGGATTAAAATGTCAATTGACACTGCTAGTAAATTAGAAGATTTAGATTCTGGTGCAGTTACTCCTAATGACCGACACCATCACATACTAAAGGATGTCGATGGAGAGCTTGAAATGGAAGATGTCATTTTGTCCAAAGAAGAAAAAGTCATAACTAGAAACAATTTTCAAAACAATGAATTGCAACGGTGTGACTCTAACAAATCATTTGATCCAACATTTGCTAATTTGACTGAGCTGCCCCCTCTGCCTACTATCCCTCCACCTCCTGTGGATTCTCCCCCACTGCCACCATCTCCTCCGCCTTTGCCTCTTTCACCCCCACCATCTCCTCCACCTCTACCTTCATCATCTCCACCCCCGCCCCCACCCCCACCCCCACCGCCTCCACCACCACATCTTCCACTGCCTGGACAATTGGGTGCTTCTTCTGTCTCACTTTCACCTGCCCCTTCATCTTCATCACCATCCTTATTTTATCCCCCGATGCAGGAAGAATTCAGAGCAAGAAATGTATGACTCTTATGAATTGGCCTACAATGTTTTGTTTTTACTACGTGTTTGACTTTTGGAATCTCTGTGCAGTGCAACCAGTCGGTCCATCTCCCTAACAATACTATGATGCAAGGGCAGGAAGCTGCTTTAGGCAACGAAGTGGTTTTGCAGCAGCGACCAAACTTTATGGCAAATGGAATGAGCAACGCACAATCAATGAACAGTTGTAGTTCCTCTAGACCCTTTGAATATGGACAAAATGAATCGTACTTAGCTCCTCAGGCTTCTCATCGTATTCACCATTTTCAACAAGGAAATACACCCTTTCACCAAATACCTTATCCTTCACTTCCTCCTTATGCTCCTACAGCTGGACAAACTCCTGGCCATTTTTCACTTGCTACTCCAATGAGTCAACAACTGGTGCAGCAGCAGTACAATCCTTATCCATTGCCATCTGTTTCTAATAGTCACAGACTGGCTGATGAACAGAGGAGAGTGCACACTAGTGGTTTTAGTCCAGATAACCAGCATTCTGCTTGGGTAGCTACTGCAAGGCCATCATGTTCAGGGGCATCTATTGTACAAGATGGTATGCGGTTGTATTTTCTTCACAAAGATTCTTATTTTTATTGTACACTTGAAATAAAATGAAATTGGGAGTTCGGTATATGATTATTTTTTTATTTCCTCCGTTTGAACAGGATTTCCAAGGTCTAACATAGAAATGCCACCTCCTAACTCTATGGGATTTCAGCTTCCACTGCACAATTCTGTGCCTTCTGCAGGTTTAGTTTATGATTCTCATAAGTTGGTTGAAGAATGTCTTCTACATCTCAAGATATCTATTCACTGCATTTTGATTGATTGATGTCTTTTTGTCCTTCCAGGACATAATTTTCCCCAGGTGTTGCCAGGGAGGCCAGATATTTCAGGTCTTAATTGTTGGAGACCGGGTTAGAGTCAGTTCTATCAACATGTTTGAATATGGTATTCTTTAGTTCTTATTATTTCTTAAGTTTGTAAAATGATTTAGATTTAGTTTTTATCTTACTAAATAATATTCTAACTTGAATGTTTTTGCACTGTGTTCCAGATTTATTCTATGATGTCTGGGAGTTGGAGATGGAGAGCTTCTAATATCATAATGACGTATCAGTCTTCATCTTTCTTGTTGCAATTGATCTTAGAAACAAAGATACCATCAGAGAATCAGAGGCAGCAATACTCTGGTTTATTCTTTTGGCTGGACTATGTACATTCTAATTGTCTTAGCAACTGGATCCAAAATACTGACTCCGTAAATGTAAGCTCACTCTGTATAGGAAATCTCAGTGAAAATGCAACTTCTGTTGTTATACTCATTTTACCTGGTGTTTTGCCTTCATTTTGGTGTACATGGTTGTGATAAATCTACCTTTTTAAATTCATTATCCATATTCCACTATTGAAGGTTGAAATCAAAGTCAATTATCGTATGACTTTCACATGAGCAAAGATCTGGTATCAAAGATGTGGTGTCATCAAGCTTGTGTCATTTATTTACTTAATTTGCTATAGATGTTGCAAGCACATTTTTTCTGACAAGCTTTTAAAAGGCACATGCAGGCTAAAATTAGTTGAATGAGGTTATTAAAGAATTTGAAATTAACATACCCATTGAGGTACAAATTAACAAATGTTTAGTAATTCATAATTAAATATATTACTCACATTAATAAACGGCAAAATTTAAATTCAATTTAATACTTGGCAGTAGGCAAAACTCATTTTGCTTATGCAAATGTATGCTACGCTTGCCTAGAGGCTAAACACAATCCATATACATAATTGGTCTAGCTCTTCACTTTGATCATATAATCTAGATCTTCTCAACTGCAAAAACCCTTAGCTTTAGAAGTAAATCTAGTATCAAGCTTGATTCAAATGTTCCCTCTTTCTATTCTAATCATCATATATCTGTGTCACTCTTATTTTGGATTAATTATGTGGCAAAAGGCGATTCACTCACTAGATTATTATGTGGCATAATTATTTTGGATTAATTATGATTGTATCAATAATACACTAGATTACTCATCCTTGTCATGTTTACGGCTGTTACTAAATGTATATGTCAAACCAATAGATTAGCTTTGTCTCAATGCTCGAGAGCCAATTTCAAACATTAAACAGTGTGATTGAATATACATATGCAACCATTTGCCACACTATGAAGCATTGTTTGTGTTTACGTCGCTTCATACCATTACTTCGGTAATATCTGAAATCTATTATCATTCCTATTACAGGGGGAGAAATTGATGAATCATGCTTTGAAGCTTGGGGAAAGAGAAACATTCTGGAGAATTAATTTAGTTTAATATCTGGGTGATCAATCTATTTGTTTAGTTGGAAATCTAATGGAAAAAAAATATACAGAAACAAATATGAATTTGCATATGATTTTTATTGAGTTAGAAAGAAAGCTTATAATAGGTTTTTTATACAACTGTTTTGGTGTGTTTTGAAGAAGAAAAAAATATCTTGGAATTATATTGATACGACAAAAGATATAATGACTAAACATAATCACAATTAACTCCTTAGCGTATGTTTATTTGCAGATAATATTCTATTAGTTGATGATAATATTATATTAAATTTGAAGCTTGAATTGTGGGGTAAAAGTTTAGTAAATAAAAGTTTTAATACAAGTAGAATAAAAATTGAGTAAGTCAAAGTGTTAGTTCAGTAATAAGAAAATAATCTCAAAAATAGTTAAGAAGATGAAATTGTTAAGATAGATGGCTATGAAATTTTTGTAAGAAAGGTTTAGTTACCTCATTTATTGCACAACAAGGAGATATTGATGAATGCACGATGTCGTGGAGTAAAAAATGCTAAGATGGTTGTTTGTAGTTACTAGTTATGCCAAAATGAAAGAAGAATTAGTTTCTATAGGTGGACTTGTTTAAATGTGAACATTAGTTTCTATAGGTAAAAGAGCCAAAATGAAAGAAGAATTAGTTTCTATAGGTGGACTTGTTTAAATGTAAACATTAGTTTCTATAGGTAAAAGAGCTATATCTATTAGAGAGTGGAAGATGTAACGCTTAAGGAAGTTAGAGAAAATATTAGTCAATGTAACAAAAATGATTTTAATTTATTTGAGGATTACTAGTGAAATATCTTGGTTATAATTCAATGGAGGGATAAGATTTACATAGCTGACCTCAAATGGTTGGGAACTTAGGAGAAACACAGCATGGTGAAATTGAGGAAATGTACTTAAACAAAAGTAAGTGTGTTACAGAGAAAATTAGCTTATAGCCATGTAATTTTGTTGACTGTTCTATGATAAAATATTTGCGAGTTTCCAGTCTCATGTTATTGTGTAAACAAACACAATTATGCTTAGCGATACTTCCAAATGGGAAAATCATCAGGCTCATAAAAGCTTGATTATTGAGACGATTTGCAACTGTGAGTTTCTTACGGAAGGAGGCCCTTTTCCTTTTCTCAAAAGGGAAATACAGTGCCAAGTAGGATTATTTCTATCAAATTTTAGCTGTTTTGTAGTTAGTGTTGATAATGCCCCTATTGTATTCACTGAATTTCAGTGAACTAACTAAATAAATAACTACTTTAGATTTATTTTTGCAGCAGTTTATCAAGGTGCTTCAACCTTACTGCCTTGGCCATTTTTGGTGATATTTATTTTGCTTCAAATGCCTATGTCTATCAAGTTTGGGCGTAGAGTATTTACTATTTCTGCATGTAAAAACAAATGCAGCATTACCTGTAAACAAGTTTGGGCCTTAAGGGCATGAGCATTTTTGTTTTTCGTTCGGGGAAATAGAGAATTCAACATGCAATCATTGTGATGTTTCACTTGATCATGTAGTTAATTCATCATCAAGTTGTGTTACTTTCAACTATGTTGTGTCAATTATATAAATCTTATCCCTCTATGTATTTCCATGCAAGACTATATCACTAGTATCAATGAATAGGTGAGATGTGTTAATTATTTTTGCTAAAGTTTATTGAGCTGCCACAACATTACTGCATCTTCCCCTTATTGGCTACATTCATTATGCCATCAATACCTATGCAAAATCAAGTTTTGCCTAAAATACTTGATATTGCATTGAATATAAAAATAAACACAATCCTAACTGTGTACAAACTTGGGCCTAAAACAGATGGCTGTTTGTATACGGAAACAAATACAATCCTAACTGTGTACAAACTTGGGCCCGAGTGCCTTATCTTTTGGAGAAACAAGGAATATCTCTGTGGGCAATCATTCTGGTTTCGGACATGATCAAGTGTTAGATTAACCATTATCAAGTTCTATTGACCCTAATAGTTTCAGCTTGTCCATCAAAGGATGGAAATATATTCAATTTACCTTTTAACAACTCATCATTGAATATTTTCATACATCATTTTGACCTTTTCCTTTCATTGTTTTATGTATTAGAGCTACAATTAATTACTCATCCTAAGGGGCAAACAATAGTCACTTTCTGCTTCCTAAGAATCTTTTTAGGTGTCAACATTTTGTTGAATAATTTGTTTAGTCATACATATATAGTTTGTGTAAGGTCTTCCAATTTTTAATTGAAATATTTGATCCTACATCTTTTTCCTAACTAATGTTCCTTTAATCTCATTGATCTGTAATTGCTAAATTATCTTTTCTGCACTATGCTCATGAATAATCTTTAAATATAATTTCCATCTTTCCTATTGTTCTGAAAGTTTCTGGATAGTCCCACAGGGTGCCCAGTTGGCTAGAGGGTGAGAAATTTGTTACAAGGAGGTAGGGATTAATTTCTGACAGACGTATGTTATTTAAAAAAAAAAAAAAAACTCCGCCCACCCCTAGTTACTTTGCGGTCGGCTATACGTTGACTCCTGTGATTTACCTCCCTTCACATAAGAGCTATGAGGGACTTGGGGTGAGCGTAATAACCTTTTTGCTACAACGAAAGTTTTTGGATAAGCAACATGAAAGCTTCTTCACAATGCTCTGAAAGTTTCTGCTTATCTGCATAAGGATTATGCTGAATATGAAATAATCTTCTGATTGTTCAATTTCAAGTCTTATCAAATTTATATCAATTTAATTAGATTGATTACCTCGTGATAATATTGTGTTGCTTAGATGAATGTTTAAATTTCTTTTATATGGAGTGTGTTAGTCTGTTGAGATTCACTGTTATATGTTAGATATTTTGTGTTATGTGCTAGTTAGAAATATATGCATATATGAAATAATGTATTGTTATTGATGAATCACCTCAAATTCTAAAAATTTTCTGGATATATATTTTTTACTCTGTTACTACTTTCTAACGAACTGTTGCATAAAATTTACGACAATACTTTTACCATATTTAGTTATTTTCATTGTACCTAATGATAGATCTTTTCAACTCTGCTCTGGTCATTTATAGGATCATTCTTTGATCAAGTTTTGGAGTTTTGCTTTATGAATCTTATGTTTATACAACATACTTGAACCTCACCTCTGAGCTTTTATAATAGTTGGATATGATCTTTCATTATTTTGTTTGCTGAGGCTTTTGTGGGATATTCATCTAATTTGCAGAGTATTTTGAGTTCTTCATCAAGTTCACTGATATTTAAATGTCACAGGTTTTTGCTGCAAAAGCTGGTGGCTTGTGGATATGTATTATATTCGGGATATATATCGGGAACAATTGAGAAAGTTCTTGCCAACAGATTTTGTACCAGCTAAACCACTTCAGATTCTGAGGTAAAAATTCTGAACATTGGTATGTAGAAATTTGTACAGTTGAATTTCCTCACTGGGCTTTTTGTAGCACCAGTACTGACTGTCAATACCCTGATAAACTTAAATTGTAACTTTTCATCAACCTTCCCTTTCAAAGGGTGGAATGAACCAGGATTAAGCAGCAGAAACGCTGTGATTACGAATCCTAAGTACCTTTTTGTTCCAATTTGAAGCTTGGTGTTGTCCTTGAAATAATGAAACTATGCTTCTGCAATCCTACCCATATAGATATCTCATAATTGCATTATGCTTTGCATTACTTTGTATCAAAGATTTCCTTTAATATCAAACAATTCCATTGAATCGAGTATGACCATACGTGTGATAGCATTTACTATACTAGGAATACCAACGAACCCAAATCTTGCAATTGTTCAGGATAAAACCAAATGAAATAATTCGTTTGAGAAGTAGAGGTGAACATGTGCATTAGCTTGTAAATTGGTATTGTGCGACCCTTAGCGGCAAACTCTTTCAATAATAGTAATACAGTGCCGATTTGGCTTTTGGTTTTTACCCAATATTATCTATAGAAAATTAAACAGAAAATTCAGATCAATAACCTTTCTGAAATTTCCTTAGGTCAGATGAGTTGCTTGTGGAGATTGTTTTACAGACAAAGTAATTGGTTTTATTTTGGATTTTGATAGATATCCTTGAGCTTTTATTTTACTTGTTCAGTAATTGAATTTGTCGCAAACTTGATAAAATCTAAGATGTTGCTTCATAACACCTGTGTTATTCTTCACTTGTACCTCATGTTTGTGATTCTTTCCGCAAGACTCACCGCTACTGAATGCATCCTTGGTACTCAAGGGACGAAGACGGTGGTGGTACCTTTATTTACTAACAAATTCTCAATAGCATGGTGCGTTTTGGTACTTTTGGTTTAACTGGTTTGAATCTTCTTTGAAATACCTCCTCTTTAACACCCATCTTATATCTGCTCATAGCATTATCAATTGTCAAAGTGCCGCGCAACTCGTATTCTATCTGTAGACCTGGTAGGAAATGGAGTTCACATTTTGTACCTATGAACTTAACTTACCCCATTCCTCTGAAATTTCTGCTACGACTGGTAAGATCATTTGCGGACCGTTTAATCGACGAGAATTCGCTTGCACCTCTTGTTGGAGTTTGCAGCGCGAAGGTGTGTAAATTACAATTCAAGAGAACATTAAGGGAGTGTTTGGTAGGCGGATTTAGGATGCTGAAATATAAGAATTAAAATTAAAAATATGAATTCCACATCTTCAATTTTATAATCCAAACACCCCTAAGCTATTGTTAAAAGCATTCCTTCTTTAATTAAATTAATTATCATTCTCTTAAATTATATATCAAGCGCCTCCTAAGTCAATTGAACTGACTAATATAGATACTGACTTGATTATCTAGCTCTTGCATGTATGAATTCACTTGAATATGATCAATCGATCAATTCAACAGACATCAATATGATTGAAATTAGGAAGAATGAAAAAAAATGGTCAAAAAGCTATCAAATAGCTTTTACAATCATTCAAATTTGTTTTTTTTTCTTCAGTCTTATCATTGACTCAGAGATATTGGAATGTAAAAAGAAACAAAAACAGATTCATGTTAAAAGAGAGCATGCCAACATTCGTTATGCAAAGATATCAAATTTAGCTAACAGCAGCAATACATAAACACGCAAAAGTCATTTACCCGGATGTGGTACCTTGACCTTCACTGTTGTAACGACACACAAGAAGAGTATTCTTTTGTCATTTTTTTTTTCTTTTCACTGTGATGCGGGGTACAAGAAATTTTTACAAGGAAATGGAAAGGAGTTGCTCTGTAGCCTTTTAACCCTAATGATCTATAGGCTAGGCAACACAATTCAATGGAGCAAATTGAAACTTGTGCTACAAACAAACTTATCATGTAGGAAACACAAAACACACAATGCTCTTCGATTTAACAAACCTCTTGTGGGCGACATTGCAGTTCAATTTCAATGTGTTCCATTCAAGCACTACCGAACTGCAAGTTCAACTGGGGTTGTTTGTACTTATAGTCTTTGATGTGCTGCACCATGGGATCCAATTCCTCCATCGGATTTAAAACTTAGATCCCTTGCAGGAGTATGCAAGCAATTGGCGGCTCAATGATGATCTGGCTCAATGATGATCGACTCAGGATGACAAATCAACTATATAAATGTATATATATGTTAGTCATAGCACTTCCCGGAGAGCAAGATTCAGTTCCTGTGCAGTCTTCGCAATGGATCCTCCTTTTCTGTTAAATGTTAAAAAACCCTAGTAAATTTCCTTAGATATGAAAAATCAAGTATCACAGAGAGACAATGACAGTATTGATAAGAAATCCGAAAAAACCACTGGTATTTGCCATTTCGATATGCTAGTTCATATTCCTCCTTGTATTTTATTTTTATAAAACAGTGAAGTCCTTTCTCATGGTGGTAGCAATTTATTACCCTGTCATGGAAGGGATTTTTTGCTGGACCTTCTCCAGCTCAATGAAACACAAGTTGCATCGTTCCAACCTAGGTAAGATCGAGATAGGTTTACAAATAACAATTGTAACTTGTATGAGAAGAACACACAAACATGGTAAATGTAACTGATAAAAGACCTCTGTTCTGCTTGAAGATCGACACCAACAGAAGATGGGTCCGCCGACAAAGTTGAACGGATTACAGGACCAAAAATCCTGATCAGCTTCAGCAACATTTCCAGGGAAACACTCAAATGCCTGCGAAGGAGAGCAACCTAAAATGCATCATGAAGATTTTGGTGCAGAAATAATGTGCTGATCAAATGCGATATGTATATACTCAAGCAAGGTGCAACTGGTCGATAATACAAACCACATACTAAAGGTCTGAAGCATATAGATATTTTGATCAAACAAACCATCATATCTCATCTTTGAGGATTTGCACCATTTTTAAGCTTACCAAATTATGAAGGGCTAGAGCAAAATGAATAAAAAAGAATAATAAAAAATTTGTTGTCATGTATCTTTTAACCTAATAAACTACAAAATAGAATGTTAAAGGAAGGAAACAGAAGGTTAAAAGGAGATGTAAAAGGTAGAAAGGCAAGGGAACCAAAAAGGGTAGGTGGCAGATACTTCTGATAACTTGACACCAGACGGGTTAACAACAGCTTGATGATTGCAAATACAACATAATGTTAAGATTGCTCGATATAAAGGCAAGATATTATGCTATCTCCGGCGAAACAATCCACAGGAACTGCTGGAACCATACCTATCCATCTTGCTTTCGATAAGGCTGGTGAGAAGTGGCAAGAGAGATGTGCATATATCCAAAGTGATAACATCACTTTTATCTTTGAGAGCACTGACTATGTCAGCAGAGACCTGCTCATGTTGTTACAGAAGTTAGACGAGGTTTGTAACAAAATCGCAATTCTTCATAGTATGATAAACCATGTCCTCATCGAGATATCCAACAAATTGAAATAAGGGTACATACACTATGATCAGACATTCGCTCAATAGCACCTATGACACCTTTAACATCATTTCTTCGCCAAAGTCGGTGAACTACCTGCACAGTGTATGTAAAGAATATAAACATTAGTAACTCATTTTCAAGTAGTTTGCTGCAATGGCAGATAGCTTGCTTGTACGAGAAGAATCAAGACGATTAAAATAATAACCAAATACTACACAAAATGGATTCACCAAACTAGAACTTTCAGATGAGGCAACTAGAAGGAAAGCAACTATTACACATGATCTTAATACTAGTAAGACCAGGAACTATCAGAGTTAAAGGATCAGCAAGATAAAACATCTCAAATGAAATATTCGGAAAAAAAAGATCAGTCATGCATAATCATGCTTCCAATTTGATTCGACAAACTAGTTAATCAAAACCTATTTTTCTTGTTCAACATTTGAAAATGCAAAAATGCAATCACAACAGCAAAAAAATCACATGAGCTTCCTGAGGGAGCTATATGAAATTGTAATATAATAGATATCCAAAAAGTGGACTTATGTTGACAGCATGTTTAATTCATTTTATTCCTGCAAAACAAGGAAATAATTAGTGGAGAAACTTATGATTCACACCGAAGGATCTTTATGATGGCATTGGTTGTTTCTGTTGTGTGCAATCAGTAAACTGACCAGCCAAAACTGCTAACTGCTGAAAATAAAAGTTTACCTGTAATTTGGTCAATCGAGATCGGGCCAAATTTAAAAATTGGTGATGTTTTTTCAATAGAAATGCAATAGAATCCTCATCTGAAGAAGATTTGGTTTCTTCTTTTTGACTCTGTTCAGAATGTTTAAAAGACACTATGTCAACAGTAATTTCAGAAGAAATGAAGTGATCTGAGCACATACTCTAATTTTTGAAAAAATAAAAATAAAAACAGTTAAAAGGAAGAGTATATCCACTTGTACATGAAATTGTTGGTGAATGTTAAAGCACTTGAAAGTCAGTAATGTGTTGACCTCAAATGCTTATGAGGCTAGGCTTGATGAGCTACCAAAGGGCAAATAATAGGGCATCACTCTGCACAATGAGGTTCTGGCCGTGTCACAATTCTCAATAGTTCAGGTAGTGAAGTGCAACAACTAACCTCGGTCAATGACCCAACTCCAACTGTTGCAGTTGCAAACCACAGAGCAAAGTTTTTCCTGTTTAATATTTTCATGGTAATGGACATAAAATTCGTTCCGGAAGACCAGTCGGAGTCATTGAGGTAGTTGAAACCTCCAAAATTTTGAATTGTTGGGGAGCTCTCCAGAATGCACCAATTAGAGAGAATCATTGCTCAACACTGGAAAAGAGACCAATACTATCTCTTTCAGAAGAGAGATCTGCAGTTACGATTCTCGTTGCCATGAGAATAATGCAGTGGACACGGGGATGGAAGTGGTGACAGAAAGTGTGCAAAAGGCAACACTGGGACAAATTCTAAATAATTTTCAGAAATCCTAAATAACCATAACATGCATCACCTTTTAGCACTTATCAAAGTTTTGGTAGATACTTTATTTTGTATATGGGTTGAGGAGGAATGTTGGGCATGGATGAGAGTCATCTATGAAAAAACGGGTCTTTTCCGAGCAAAAACTAAAAATTGAGACCTTTTAAGGGCAATTTCTCTTTTAAATTTTTACGATATCGTCTGTACACAATTGATTTTCATGATTTTGGTTGCAAAACATATTTAACTTATTAGAAATCCCGTCTAATACAAAGTCAAATGCAAACAAATTACTAACAACATAGTGAAACTAATGACGGGTAAGATTGGATAATGTACCAAAGAATTTGAGATAGCTTCAACTCCTGTCTCAGGAGAACTACTTAAGTTTGGTCCACAGCTTGGAGAGCGTGCCCTACTTTGATCCCTCCTTTCAAAATTTGCCACAAGCGATCTTGTTCTTCCTAAAGCATCAGCAAATAAAAACATGAACTATAACCACTGCACCAAAAAGCAACAGTAAGATAATACCTCCTTTGGGAACAACAAAAGAAGATGCTTCCATTGGCTTTTGGACTCTAATGTTATCTGTACATAAGCCAAAATAAATCATTATAACAATGAAAAACAATGTCTATGATATTTTAGCCAATATCAATATGCAATTTTGATATCCTGATTAGATATTAATTACTGAAAATGTTAGCATCTGACAAGTGAATTCCTGATCATGGTTGTAAAATTAACATTAATGCAAAGATGCAGAGAAAACTAATGCTGGCATGATATCCAAGTTATTCCTATGCTGTGATTGAGTAGGTCATATCCAACAATCATCATCAATCAAGTGGTAATTATCATAACTTCCACAGGTTAAATAAAGCATTATAGTCACCTATAGTCGTCTTGCGAGGATCATGCCTCTGCTAGACCTTAACTATCTTGCTTACGAAATTAGTATTTGTCATAAATCAACAATACTTGTCAAATGATAATTTCTTCTTTAATGATTAGACAACTTAATGCAATCTTATATTTTCTGGAGCAAAATGTAAAAATCTTTAGAAAGCATTTTCTTTCTTTAAATCCAAACTAATATGTGCATATAAAATAGATATCAAACACAAAGTAACGTCACAGTTTATAATATAGAAAATATATTACTCTGCCACAAATTACATGCAAAATCACTAAAACGTCATAGAACAAATTGCACAGCTCATAAAGTAACTCAACAATAAGTTTAATTCATGAGCATGCATCATTGTCATGCCCCCATCCACCATGTAAGCCAGCACAACAACAAAAATAAGTCAAATTTGAGAACAGCATAAACAATTAGTCACAATCAAAAGCACATAGCAAAAAATTTATGTTGACATATTCTAGTTCAAACATAAAGTTAGACTTTAGCTGCCAAGTCGGGTGGAGCAAAATTTTATTTGACATATTGGAATGCCAAATAGTATGTATTTCAGCTTCTAAACTCCTCAATCTTATGATCAATAAAATATGGTGGGTGGTGCAGAGTCATTGCATAAGGGGGTGCTCACAAAAGACTCCAAAAGCTTCTAATTCAACCCACTACTCAGTTTATAACTTCATACAATTCAAGATCATAGATGCACAAAAATTGACAATATAAAATGTACACACAAAAAGTGTTTTGCAACATATAAGACCAGTAAGGATTTAGAACTTACAAGTTTCCTGATCATAATTTGAAACTGAGTCTCTGAATAAATTAGTTCTGGCCCTTGCTGTCACAACACATCTAACATTATCCAAGTTGTTTGCTCCAGCTACTGTCATTGCCTGTGTTATGGAAATGCCAGAAGATATAGCATTTTGGTCCAGAAGTTCATGCTGCTCAGTATTTCTACTAGCCACAAATCCAGACTTCGAGACATCTGCTTTGTCAGAATCTTCTCTGATGTTTGATACATTTCTGAAACTAGAAAATTTTGACTGGATATCAGATTGTATTGTCCGTCCAACATCAGTCTCTTTAGCAGAATCAGAGGATGCAGAATCAGAGGATAACTCTGGCCTAGGGCTACTTCTGGGGACAATAACAGGTATAATATTTGTTTTGTTGATGGTCTGCAGACTTGTAGTAACATTTGATTTTGTTGAACTTCTTTTTGCAGTAATAGCAGCAGCTGCTGAAGATGCTGTAGCAGTTGTTTTGGGGGCACCACTTGTCCCTATCTTTTGAGGAGTGCTAAGGATGCCTGTACTTGCTTTATTTAGAAAAGATACAAAAGATGAGAAATCTAAAATGCATTTAAACAGATTCACTATTGCATATATAGCAATGGAGATAATTAACTAAAGATAAACCAAAAACTTACACGGTAGCAATTTTGTCTCCTTAGGATTAGGTTCTGAACTTTGTGAAATGGATAGCTTCCCCATATTAGACTTTATATTACTATCAGTTTGCATAGATAAATTACCACTTAGGGCAGACTTTGCTTCTCCATTTAAATTGGTAGCAACACCAATTGCATATGGTTCAATGAGCTGTAGTTCAGATCAATGGATTACTATATGTAAACTAACATCATGTTGAATCTTTCTGCCAAAACTATAAATGATAGAACATTAAAATCATGAATAGAGTTAGAACGCACAGAGAGGTCCACAACCCACACTCCAACACAGCTTTGATTATATGAGCATCCAAGAAGTTTTCCTTCGTGAATATTCATATCTGATAATCTAGACCACCCCACATCAACAGCATCATGGCATCTTATTGGTTCCCAAGAAAAAACCTAGATATGTTTATAGTCAGTACATACAGAAGCTATCAGTATAGTAATTAAGAGATTAAGGTTAACCTTAAGACTTTCATGCAGTCCACAAAGCAATGTTCTCCCATCAGGATTAAAGATCATAGAACGCACACCAGAAGTCTGGAGTTAATTTCAATAAGAATTGCACATTAGATTTCAATGATAATGCAAGGACGTACCAGTTGCTTAATGAACCCTGTTAAATAAATGATTTTTAAAAAGGATATATGTGGAGTTGTTTCCGGTTTTTTTAATAACCTATTGGTTTATTGAAACTAGCAAATGTGTCTATTGCAGACAAGACAAAACAGTTTGCCGATTAAATATCTGATCAAACTTAGGTGAGAAAGTCTGTATTTATGAAATTATACAGTGAACTTTTTTGGCACAAAAAAATGATCTAAAACATTAATAATTTTTTCCTTCCGTTTCTCTCACCCTCCCTAGCAGGAAAAGAAAATGCAAACTCTATTAGTAGCATTACAAAAATAGAGTCACTAAAACATAGAAGTTATATGCAGTATTAGATGGTAAAAAAACCAGTGGGTCAGTTTATATAATCTTCAAGGTCAAGTTACCATGTAAAAGTAGAGTTATGGGTACACTTAGAAAACTAATTCCATTGGAACAATTTCTATGTGATTTAATATCACTGGCTCTGTGATTAGTCCCATTGTTATATACCATAATGATTAGCAATCAACCTACTAATCTGCAATCATAATAGTATTCTTGTAAATTTGACTATATTTCAGTATTATTCAAGTAAATATCTTGTTTCACGAATGTGAGGATCTAGACAAGCATCTACTGTTTGACAAAAAAAAAAAAAATGGATCTTGGAGCCCTATATGAGCAGTCACTGTCATAGAGACTCAAATTATATACCTAAGGAGAAATCCAATAAATTTCAATAGGACTGTTGGCTCAAGGTTTCAATCAACATGCTAGTATCTTAATCTCTAATTGATTTTCCTACCTTTTAATTTAAGATTCATTAAGCTACTTAAATTTCTCCAACCCACTCTCTCTCTCTATATATATAACAATTTTGTTTAATAACCCGCATCCATATCTTCAAACAAGCTACAACAACATTCTGTTTTGCCAACATACTGCTACACGTGAAGGTTCTTATTTGAATCATTCATGCAAAGTCTTCTGATAGAGGCTCTTTTCATCCTATGAATGGCAATGAAATAAAATAATGTAGGCCTATAATTTTGAGTGTTTAGTAAAAGTTCTATCAAGGTTTTATTTCAGTTAGATTTCTCCTAAACCTCTTTAAGTTATTTAGGCTTCAATGAAATCATTGTCATCCACAAACAAGGGCATTCAAGGAGCTTCAAAAAAGGAAATTGACAATGAATAAGTACATTGATAATCCTTTTATTTCTTTTGTGGTTAATTTTGTATAGTTAAATGTGCGTATAAGTGCTCTTAAAAAGAGCACATAAATTTACTCACTTTATTATATATATTACATAAAAGGACTATAGTTCAATTTGAGAAGTCATTCCATGTGGTTTGTATCTTAATTTGAAGCAATAAGATTAGTAGTGTAGTAAGGGAGTGGAGTAGACCACTCAAACCACCTTAATTTTTCATGTTTATATTATGGCTATTATTTTGTTAGGTAATAAGGTAAGAGCACAAATATCTTGGTTTTTGGCAAAATAAACAATTAAAATGAGAAAACAATACAAGAGTACCCATAAAATTAACACAATTAACTACCTCAGGTCCAGCAGATCCTATTAACTCAAAAGTTTCAAGATCCCAAAACTTAACAGTTCTATCAGCTGAGCCTGCAAATTAAATGGAGAAATTCAGCTTTTGAATTGGCAACACTGAAATAGTCAATTGTAGACATGAGATATATTGTCTAACTGTTGAACCTATTTTATCTGAGATTACATACCTAATTTCTCGAAGTATTAACCTTTCTTATTTTAGCTTTCATAATAACCCAAAAGATTATGATTTTATCAAAATATTTTCACCTAAGTTGACACCAAAATTCCAGTCCCAACAAAAAATAATAACAAGAATAGTAGAACGCAGGTAAAAGAGCTGACAAAGAAACTCAAATCAATATTGAAGATAGTTACTACAAGAGAGGTTGAAAAGAAAGATCACCAAATTAAACTAGTCACTGCATCAAAAAGGTTACATAATTGTAACTCAAATATCAAAATTATGCAAAGGTGGCATGGAATTACTATAATACATCACAGTATAAGATGTTCTAAAAAACAATCAAAAGAGCAAGGACATGAAGATACAAAACTTAATTAATAATAAGGTAGTAGAATTGGTTTGGCAGCGTTATCTTATGTAGGTTCAAGGAACAACAATTAGGTAAAATAATCAAAGCCATTTGCTAAACAAATTCACATCAAAATTTACATGCGTAATATTTTACACATGGTCATTGTTTCATCCCACAAGTGACACTAAGCTAACCTGTTGCCAGTAGAAATTCATTGGGGTGGAAATCAATGCACTGAATCTGACCCTCATGAAATTTGAAATCGTGCAGAAGTTTTCCAGCAGTAAGATCCCAAAGCTGTCGCCAAGATTGGAAATCAAGATACATTTGATTCAGATTTCATCCGTAATAATGTACAGAGGAATTTTTGTGGTAAGAAAATATAATCAAAATTCTGTAGCATGCTTTATTCTACTGCTAAACGCAATGTTATTTCAGAAAAATTGATGATAAATGACAGAGTACATATCGTTTAAGAATCCAATCAGAAAAATAAAACATGTAATGCGTAAGATTGAGGAAAACCTTCACAGTGTTATCTTCCCCACCAGAAACGACCCACCGCCCATCCGGAGTGAATTTAATGGCATTAACTCCTCGAGTATGACCTTTGTAAGTATGGATACACCCTTTTCTTCTGATATCCCATATCTTTAGATTTGTATCTAGTGATCCAGAGGCAAAGAATTCACCAAATGGATGAAAATCAACAGCTATACAATTTGACCTGTGGCCTGTGAGAGTACGAACAACTGCACAAAGAAAAACCAAGTTATATGAACTAGCTTCACTGCTTTC
>JBAMIB010000024.1:3982422-3997248 GCA_037177415.1 Kaempferia rotunda
ATTTCAAGTAGTTCTTCCGTTGAGTCGATTGGAAGCCCGAATATTCTGCAGATTACTAATTTTCTGGACTGTCATTAGACACAATATATTGGCTAGGGTTGTTGAAAATGGTTGTTTGAGAATCGGCCATGATGAAGAAATGCAGAAAAGAGAATTAACAATGAAGGCTAAAACTCTGATACCATGAAGAATGTGGACAGAATTGATATCTCACGAAATTGTATTACATTCAGAACGGAAATATCCATTATATACAAAATTACACTAGAAGAGAGATAGGAAGCTAATTATTTTGTACATAAGAAATTAATATGTTTCTAACTAAATCCCTTGATTTCCTACTTTGTGCTCAGTACAAGCTGTAAAATCTGTTCACAGCCGTCGAATTTGTACAGACTATGAAATCTGTGCTGTGAAATCTGTTCACAGCCGTCGAATTGTATAGGCTGTGAAATCTATACACAGTTGTTTGGCACTATGCTTGATTTTACTACAAAATTCTGTATAGACTGTTCATCAAGGTTCAAGACTTATGATTTTGCTCTGTGCTCCAGTTTTGCTTTGTTTCACTTAAATACAAACTTCATTAGTCAGTGATTAATCCTTTTTGGTTTCCAAAAACCTTCATATAAAAAACGTAGTTCAAAGTCTGATTTTCTAAGTCTGTAACAAGTTATTAGCAATCAAGTTACTCATAGACGATGTGAAAATGTAGGGGTCTGATCAAACTACAGATCAGTTGCTTCAGTCAAAAAAATCCTATGTAGCATGTCAGTAAAAAATCCTATGCTGTCAGTAATCACCTCCTCTACCACCCATTTAGAGAGAGACACTCTCCCTTCTCTCTAGAGAAGGTAACGGGATTAGGAGGGGCTGCTTAGCTCCTTTCACCGGTGAGCTTTCACTGCGGGTAGTCGGCGTCGGCTAGGAAAGGTGGCTTCTCCCCCACCGGTGGAGGCTTGATGAAAGCTTCATCACCGACGACAATGGAGGTGCTGGAGAGGTTGTGGGAACACAACCACAACATGGAAGAAAAGGGCAGTCTCCGATGAAGCTGTTCAACTTCATCATCGGAGTTCCGGGCTGCTCTGTCAAGGTAAGGAAATCCACCTCTGAGCTGCTGGGAGTACGGTGACAGCAGCTTGTGGAACAGGATGGGGTAGCCTTCATTTTGCTTCCTATGACCTCGGTTTTTGCCACAACGTCTTGGTGGTGAGCTCCAGCAAGAAGTTGTCCGGAGTTTCATGCTGGGCGGAAGGAATGGTGGTAGTGACATTGACTTGGGTTGTTCCACTGGTTACTGTTGGCTCTTGTTGCTGCTAGTGGAGCTGCACATGGGTGACGATGAGAACTTCTCTGGCTACCTCTGCTCATGTCGGGGACCCACTAAGTAGTGATAAGGTGCAAAGAACTACAGTTGGCTGTGCTGGAAGTTCATTGGCCGGAGAGGAGGCAGAAATGAGCTGCTTCTGCTGCTTTGACCGGCTGAGTCTGGTTATTCTGCTTGCTGGTCAGTAACCAGAGCTCCGGTGGCTTGCCGGAGCTGAGGAAAAAGGCTGTCATGTGTTGGGCATGCGCACGGACAACAAGGTGGGCTGGGGAAGCATGCCAAGCAGAGGGAATTTCAAATTCAAATTCAAAATTTGAATTTCAAAGTGGCTGCCATCTTGGAGCCAAAACCAACAGGCTTGGCGTTTATGATCGGACTGACCATACTGGGATGGAGCTTAGGGATTTGTCCGGGTTTTGGGCTATAACTTGGATCCACAACCTAAGAACTTACTGGACTATGGGTTGCTGTGGTAGGAGACCGCAGCAGCTGACATCTGCGGCCAGCGAAGGCAATGTACAGAGCTTGCCGGCACACTGCAATGGCCGGTAGTTTGATGCTTGGGGCCAACTTGCTGCCCTTGCGACCTCTGATCCGGCCACAACGATCTGTCAAAGAACTCCGGCAAGAAGCCCATCGGAGTTTGGGGTGGTCGGAAGGATCAGAGAGGGTACAAATACAAAATTCTCAGCCGACACTTGCTGTCACAATTCTGTCCACCCACTGCTCCCTGCTGCAGATGGAGCTGCAACGCCAGCAGCTGTGAGCACTCCTTCCGCTGATCTCTCTCTGTTGGAGCTCCTCTGATTGGTGGTGAGGCGATGAGAACCATAGAAGGCTGTGCTACGTGTTCCACGGCGGGAGGGGAGGCTAATTGAGCTGATGTTGGCCACTGCTAGGTCCTGGATAGTGATCATTGAGGCTGTTTCGGTTTGTTTGCTGGATGGCCGGAGCTTCAATGTGCACACGCGGACTATGCGAAAGGCTGGGGATACGCATAACAATGGAGGGAAATTTCAAATTCGAACTTTAAACTCCAAAAGGCTGCACATGGAGACAAATTCAGCAGGCTTGAAGATGCGGATCGGGCTGACCATTCTGGGCTGGAGTGCCAATCTACTTGGATCTTAGGGTACACCTGGGATCCAAAACCCGATAGCTTCTGGATTTAATTGGGCCGGGCTGTGGATAAAGCCCAGAGGAGCCGGGCTGCCAAGGAGCGGGCTGCTCTTCCCTTGGAAGCTAATGGGCCTTAGCTGACCGATCACAGACTGGATCACAGACTGGGCCACCTATTTTGGATTGGATCTGGAGGCACTACTACTCATGAAGACATCACACATGGCCGACTCCGCTTTCGTCATTTAGATGAGTGGTCGGGTATATATGTAGTGGTTAGGGTGCTTTAGCAGCATGGGATGGATGGTGTTGTTGTATGAACTTGGTTGGGCTTAACTAAATCCTGGTTGTACATTTTTCTTGGATATAACACATTTGCCTTATCCAAAAAAAGATAGCTCTTTAGTTTTTTAGCTGTGACATGTTGAAGCTTATTTATTTTGCTATTTTCAACAATCATCATAAAACAAACAATAATGTTGTATTCTTCTCTTACTCTGCAGCAATAATGACAATGATCAGCAATTTTCTGTAGTTATTTAATTGGTTCTTGGAGATGTTATATATTGCAAGATCACTATTAATAGTTAATTCTCATCTTTCTTTTTTGTGAAGAGTCTAATACAAAGATGTTGTGTGTAGTATGTAATGCATTTTGCACGTATGCTTTATCAAACTACTTATTGCACTTTTTTTTTTTTTTTTGATGAAAGTTGGTGAAACAATGACCAACATCTTTTGATAATTGTGTCGACTGACAATTGGATGATTGGGAACAATTGAGTGTCAAAAAAATTTAGTATTGTATGTCAATATCTTGTATATTGTGTCCTTAGCGCTTACATATGATTTGGCATATTAATCTTCCTTTCTCAATTTTATACAAGTGCATTATACACTGGTGTTTTGAGTATGAAAAACAATCTAAATTCCTGTGGTTCATATCCACATTAAACTCCTCAGTCTTGAGACAAGTTTGCCATCTGCTGCCTCTTATATTTTCTATGGGGCATGTGTTAGTAAATTTTTTTTTTCTTAGGATGGAATAATATGCAGTACACAATCATGCAGCCAATGTCAGCATATTTTGATGCACACTGAATTGGATTAAATGGATGTTTCTCTCTGAATCTTATACGCTTGTATGAGTTTAAACTTCAACTCTACTCTTATCTGCTCTTTACAACAACTAATTTTGGTTTATTGTTCAGCAGAAATAAGCAAGATAGATAGCTAAATAGCATTTTATTAGATGCTTACATATATGGCCTTGACAGTTCTTAAGGTTTTGAATTTTTCTTTGCTGTTAAAGTTGCATAAATTTTGGAGATTCACTAGTTTACTGACTATTTTTTCTAGTGTTTTATGTCCAGTAAGATACTATTTTTTTTGTCTTAATTTTCCAAATAACTTGCTTAAATTCCGCTAGTTGCTTGGAATTGTGTAGCATAGAAATCTCATTTCATTATAATTTATTTTTTAATTTATAAGGTTGTCTATTTGATTTTCTACTAGTTGTTCATTCTACTTGTTACCTGGTTTGGCTTTCACTAAAATTCAAACATGACTGCTATTTATGAATTCTTGGATTGTGTCTTCTAAAGGGACTGTAGCCAGTGTATCTTTGGGAGATTGCTCAGCACGGTTCAGTGATGAAGAGCGGTTGCACTTGCAGGCATCCAATGCCTTCAGGATATGTGCCCAAAGAAATAATTTGGCAGCCATTGTCGACTTCTTTGCATCTGTGTCTACTTCAGCTCAATGTGGCAATTTTCAGAGGCCTTTTCTTGATCTAACAAGGTTAAATGCCCAGATACATTTTCCCTCAGGTTCATCATTTTTAAGAGGTGTTGCAGGTTTGGCCCAGAATTTATGTAGCTCTCAAGAACTGAACCTAGAACAACTTGGTGCTGTTTGTCCTGAGCTGACACTGTCTCTACAACAACAGGTAATGCAATTTTCATGGAACTGCATAAAGATACCTAAGGATTATGGATGGTAGTTACAATCCCACAATTACAAGGACATGTTACTATGTTGGCACAGTTTTGGATTAATCATATTTATAATGTATGCTTTAGTTTTTTGAAAAGGTTACTTTATTGGCACTAAATATATTTGGATTAGCCTTTGCATTGTACTATTGTTGATGCCTTGGTTAATGTAGGTTGGAAGAGAATCTTCATGATTCATCCTCTTGGTACAACTGAACTAGCAAATAGATGCAGTACTACAAACTTAGAAGGGTGGATATCACCTCGGGGAAAATATACATAAAAGGATTGCCAATTTTATTTATTCGAAGATATCCAACACAAGTTTTATCACAATAACAAACAAACCACATTGTGGTTGACTACTCGAATATTATGCGACCATTTATTATACAAGGGTGTATTGCTATCAATATTCATTTTTTTCTTTAATTATCTTACGGAAAGTTTTCTTTGCCTCCCTTTATCCTTCACACATTCAATTTTAAATTATTAAAATTCTTGGTTGTTTGAATGTCCATACTACCTAATTGTTCTCATTTTATTATCTATTGGTGCTATATTAAAATTGCAATTATTACTAAGATGAAAATCTTATGCTACATAATTACACTTAATTACAGTGTTGTGGTTTTAGGGAACAATGGATACAAAATGTAATGCAATAGAGATGAGAATAGTAAGAAAAATGTGTGGAGATATTAAAAGGGCAGCCCGATGCATTGCCAATGTGGGGTCTGAGGAAGGGTTTATTGTATGCAACCTACCTTACCCTGCTTTGCAAGAGGCTGTTTCTAAGACTCGAATACGTGACCACACGGTAACAACTTTACCGTTGCGCATGTTAAAATTTGAGAGCAATGTTGCTCCAATGAATAATAAAATGAGAAAATTGCTTGACATTAGATAAACATGTTCAAAGGTGAGCTAAAGTTTCTATCGTTAGAAAAGTGAATTTATTAGTGTAAGAGGTGCAAAGAGTTGAGGGAGAATAAAGAAAGCATTACTTAATATAATAAAAGTTGATTTATGTATTTTCAATATTATTAGCGATATTATTTTGCATCGAGCTCAAGAGGAATAAGATTTGATGTAGTTAACTCAAATATTTGGGACAAACAAAGCTTGATGATAATAACCATGAATCACTCTCATAAAAATCCTATCAGTTTTTGTTACAACATAAAAACAGAAATTATAAAACATATAGATTAGGTCCAAAAATAAAAACCCAGCTTGATCTATCTGGGTTTGATATTGTTTCAGAGAGTTTAAGCATCCATTGGGTCTGAGGATTGGGCTTTTGTCCATCATTGGAAAATCATAATTAGTATCAACTTGAATCCTTCACATCCCTTATTAAATGGATGTAAGAAATATAGCATGAATACCAAATACCCCATAACCACTTTGGGTAGTATCCTTAATCAATTACATCTATATAACACATTGATCTCCCGTGTGTAGCAATGGAAACAATTACGTATTCTATTGTGGTCTTTGAATTGTGCATCTATAACAGGTTTTTTCTCGCATATTTCTGCTTGCTTCGATCTTTTGTTTGGTTGCTTGGGACTACTATGTAGTTGTTTGTTATGATTCAAAGAGAAACAGTAGGTAGTGGAATTTAAGAAACTTGTGCAATGAGTACCTTTTGCATAAAATTTGTATGGCAATTGTGTCAGAGCACAATGCAAATTCTTTGCCAGACAAACGTGCTGTTTCTTCCTGTTACAACAACATTGCGCCAATATCTTACCTCTCCTAACTTCTTGACTTTTGTGCCCCTTTATCAAGTAACGGTACAGATTGATGACTTTTGAGAGCATAGAACAGTTGTCTATCCTTCAACTATTTTCTAAAGTTCTAATTTCAGTTTTTACTTCATAGATAATTGGGCCTTTCAGTTTTCGAGTAGATTCCAGAATTCTGTTTACTCCAAGTGAAAGAAACAAAGTTGCTCAAGTAGAGGAATCAGTATTTGCGATTGACTGGGCTTTGAAGGTTCTTGGTTCAGCAAAGGCCACTGCTTGGTATTCTCCCAGACGCCAAGAGGCCATGGTGGAACTCCGTTTCTTTGAGAGATGAAAAGTATGGCTTTCCCAAGTGTCTTCTGAGAGCTTCTAAAATAGAACAATTGTAAGAACATCTTGCCATGTTGTCAATTTTCTAGCAATTTTATGTGTCGGGTAGTCAATATCTTAGATCTACATTCTATGCAGGCCTACTATGTATGAAATAGTTTTTGAGATACCAGCAACTCATTTTTTGCCATATGGAAAGGAGACCTGGTTATGGTTCCATAGTTGACAGCTTTTACCATACAAGAAGAATATGATTTCCTGGTTATGGTTTGTCGCAATAAGTTGCAACAAATAAGTTTGTTTATGAGTTTTACAAGCAAGTATGAATCCGTTTGAGTTTTATGATTGAGTGGGTTTTAAGAGAAGCCTGAACTGACCCAACGTGATTAGATTCTAAAAGGTTGAGCCCCGATCCAAAATCCAAATGCATGCAAAATATTATGAATTTGGGTTCGTTTGTGTTTTTTATTTGGTTTACCATTTTTTTTTTTTGAGTTTCCCCCCATTTTCTCGGATATGTCAGATTGGTTTTCACCTTTTTTCAGCTTCAAATATTTTTGCTATTTAATGTTAGTTTGCTCAGACTTGTTCGTCTATATTTTTGAATGTCATGTTTTTTGGACTTTGTCTCAAAAGCAGATTCAACCTATTACCATATCCGCTTGCACACACAATAATATAAATTTTAGCTACCTCTTTGAATCTTAGTCATCATTTCAAACCCTAATCGTCTCTTTTGTTGCAATCATTAAAGAATTGTTAACCTTAGCTTCCTCTCCCTCGTCTTGTGTCTTGAACGCGACTGAGAGGTTTGATTGGGGTCAGTAAAGTGATAAAATTATAGCTGTTTATGATAATTCTTTTTAAATTATTCTAATTAAACTAGATGGAATAAACCATGGTGTACAATTGTGATCATGTTTACTATTCATTCAAGCTAGAAGATTGTAAGGCTATGTTAACGATGAGAAAAGAAAACATTATTGATTTGAACCTGCAAATGAGAGCTAGAAAATTTCTCATAATGTCATGATTGATCAACACAATGCAACCATAGCTTACACGAGGTTACCTTCTTATAGATACAACTTAAAAGATTTGGTATGAAATTGCTCATACTTCTCCCAATCAAGTAAGGATGTCCAGATATATGAATTGAGGAAAAAGGTTTACGAAGCCAAATAAGGTGCGATGACAATTGACTAGTATTTCTTTGACCTTTGTGGCTTGTGATAAGAAACTTTACTACTATTAGGATATTCAAGCACCTTGTATGGTTAATGCAATAAAGTTTCATCAATTAATTTGAAAGAAAACGTGCACATGAAATTTACTTAATGGTGTATTCCGTCATATGAGAATATTGGTAAGCATATAGCTATGTTACCATAACTTTAAACCTAATACAACAATAAAAATGAGTTTATAAGTGGAGGAGAATTAATTAATAAGTGTGGTTATTGTAGGAAATTAAGGCATACCAAGGATTCATTTGGAAACCTCATGGCCTTCCAACATGTGGTCGCTGTGGGAAAAGATTTGATTGTTTAGAGCCTCAAGCTCACATGTTTAAAACTCTTGATGCCAGACTGCAAAGAGAAACCAATCCTTTTAGTGAACTATCCAATGTGGAACAACAAATTCTTAGGCTCCTTATGGCAAGACTCGAGTCTTCTTCCACCATAGCTACTTCTCATCTTGTACATTCAAGAATAACATGTTCACCATCTAATACTAGTTATATTATCCAAAATGTCCATGGTATTTCTGATGACTCATGGATTTTAGATTTTAGAGCATCTTGTAATATGATTAGTGCTCATATAAAAGTTTGCATATATTCTTCTTGTTCAAGCTCAAGTAAAATTTTTATAGCTCATGAATCTTTATCTCATATTGTTATGGGAGCTTCTGTAAATTACACTCCTATTAACTTATCTCTTGTTTGCATATTCTCTTTTATTTGTTAGTGCTCTTACAAAAGTTTTAAATTATAAAATTAAAATTTTTTCCTTCTCATTGTATCATCCAAGTGCTAGGCACTGGGAAAATGATTGGGTATGGTAGACCGTATCAATTAGTTGAAAGATCTTTTTTCAAGAGTTACGTTTTATTAGGTGAATTTAATTTTGCTTATCGCCAACTTGTATAGTGGCACAGGGGGATATCCTTCTTTTATTATATTTAAAGAACTTTATTCCTACTTATTTATGTAGTGTAATGTGGAAACCTTGATTTGTGATGCTTGTGAACTTGCTAAATATACTAGAAGCTCATTATCCTTTAGTCAATAATAAAGTTCAGTTTCCTTCATGATATGATTCATCCCTTATCTAGTTATAAATGGTTGTGACTTTTATTGGTTGTCATAGGATGTCCTGGGTGTAACTGATGCATGCAAAAAATGAAGTCTTTTCCTTTTTCAGTCCTTTTGTAGAATGATTAATACATAATTTGGTGCCAAAATGAAAATTTTATGAATTGATAATGATACTAAATATATGAAGATCTTTCATACTTATTTAGACACTTATGAGATTATACACCAAACTGATTGTGTTAATACAGTTTGCCCAAAATGGAGTAGTGAATAGAAAATTTAACATCTTCTAGAAGTTACTATGGCTCTTATCTTTGATATGAATGTCCCTAAAGTATGTTGGGGACATAGTATTTACTATTTTCTACCTCATCAATCATATGCCTTTAAGCACCTTGAATTTCAGATGTCCGATCGAACCTATTCAAGGAAGTAACTCCTATATTATCCTTCCAAAAATCTTAGGGTGTGTTTGTCTTGTTCATAAACACACTGGAGATGAACAAAATTCTAGAAGCTCAAACTTTATTTTTGTTGGGCGTTCTGCTACTAGAAAAAGGATATAAATATTATCTATTAGAACTATTAAAGCTTGGGTGTGAATAATTGATCTCCTGGGGGTGAATACTGAATAGTTGGTCACTTCTTTCTACAAAATGTTAGTTCAGTGAAAAAATAGTGTATATGAAGCGAAAGCGATGAAGAATAAGAAGACAATTCTTTTACATGGTTTGACAATCCCTCAAGGACTACTCCACTGCTATGATCTGTAAGTTGGATCATTCCTTAAAACACCTTTAATCTTTCTCCTTTTTGGAATTCTTCTAGAGGTCAAGAAACCTCTTACAAACCTTCACACTCTTTTTACAAGTATGAGAATTTTGAGTACGAGGGAGTAAAATGAAAAGCAATGAAAGCTTAATATAAGGAGAGCTTGAGAGCAAAAATATGAGCATTTAGTAGTCTTCATGTGCCTCCAAACCCATATATTTATAGAGCTTTGTATAGCTTCAAGATTTGTTACCGTTTCTCAAATTCAAGTTGTTATCAGTCGACTACTTACCACCCAAAAATATTAGTTGACTGCTCTGCACAGTGGCTGGTAGTTATCAAACATTGCCATCTCATGTTAGATCAATGACTATTATAAGTTTTTTTAATATCTTCGCACTAGCGACTCTACTTGATTTAAGTTAACATCTTATTTGTCTATTTTCAAAATCGATTGAAAAAACTTTTTTGTTTGTTCTATTTTGTTTTCGAATTAACTTGTCAATCGATTGTTTATATATCAGCTGAATGAACACACTGAATAGGATGTCTTATTTTGTTCGTGGTTTGTGGATCAAGGTTTGATCAATTGATTCATACGACATACCAATTCATTATTACTTGTGCAGACTTGAACAGAAACTTTCTATTCAAATCTATTTGAGGTTTAGTAGATTGACATAAATCATAAATTGAACGATCATAGTATCCGTCAACTACCTAGTCAACTAACATACAAATAGAAACCTTATGTTCATTTTGTAAAAAACTCGAGTTGACTCAAGGATCAATCAATTGAAAAACTTTTTCAGTCTACTGCTCTACTGACTTGACTACAAAGATCAAGTTTGTTTTTGAAGTTTTCTCTTCATCTCAAGATACAAGCGTACTCACTCTTTTCTCAGAACTTTACCTTATCCTGACAAGATGTCTTTATGCCTTTGGGACTTCATTGTGCCAAGAAGCTTTTATGCTTTTTTAGGTCTTCATCGTACTAAGAGATTCATTGTGCCAAGAAGCCTTTATGCTTTTAGGTCTATTTTCAAAAGAACAGAGAAATACAGAAAGAAAGAGAGAAGCATTAATATTAAGAATGTTAGCTGTATAGTAAACCTCTTTTAAATTAAAATGACTAATTTTTGCTGCCAATAATAAGTTATTATATATTTATATTTTGAACTAGTTCTGATTTTGCTATTCTAAACAAGTCTACGCCTATCCTTTTCATAGTTTAGTTTAGATGATACATTTCTTTGAAGACGCAGCGAGTCCTCGTCATCTTTCATTGGATTATGGTAAAACCAAAAAATAATCCCTTCCTTTATATATACACATAAGGCCTGGGTCTCCACAGGTACTTCAGGGCATTCCAACTCTCAAAAGTGAATCGGGATGTCCGGATATATTTTTGGACGTGCAACTTATGAGGATCGTTCACGGTTGTGCACCTCACAAACAAATAAATAAATAAATATATATATACTCAGGCCCCACCATATCAGGCCCCACCATACCATATCTTCCATGCATGCATCTATATATATATACATATACACTCAGGCCCCACCATACCATATCTTCCATGCATGATGCATGCATCTTCACCAGGGGAACCTTCTTAGCTCTCACATATTCTATTCTCTCTCGAAGATCCGATCCATTAAATAATACAAGATTATTTCAACATTCTTCTCGAAGGTATTGAAGATATTTTGAAGAAAAGTCGGCGAGCATATGTTGTTGACTTGAAACAGATTTGATTTGATGTTGTAATTATAAAGGCCGATCGAACTTTTCCTCCTCCGACCATCGTGCGCAAGACGGGGTCCTGGGGAAAAGACTGGAGACAATACACCAAATTGTTTATATTATTAATTTATTACGCTTTCATTCACAAGAATATAATAATAATAATAAATATATTGGGATTAATTCACTGGAGTTGGTGGCTTTTTCAAGTCTGTTCTTATCCATCCGGATATAAATGCATTTAGGGTTCAACATTCAGTTAAAAATTAAATCGACTTAATCATATAAATTAAAATTAAACTAATCAATTTTTTTTAGATAAATCAAACAATTGATACTGCCTTATAAGTCGATTGCTATTGGACAGTTGAATTCACTAATCGACTACTAAACATACTGTTCTACCATTGGATTTATGAATCAATCAATAGATTTGCATACTTGTTATCTAATTCAGGTACAACGATCGTCAGTTCATAATATAACAATTGATTTATGTTGATTCAGTTTAATCAATTTAACCGAATTTAAAACTTTAAAATTGAGTCAAAATTGAATAGACTAAAATAATCAATTTTTTTTTAAAAAATTAAATTTCAAATTAACCTAATTAAACATTTAAATTTGATCAATTCAATTGATTATTTTGATTTAATCTAAATTTTAGTCACTCTTAGATTTAGTATACACGGACATAACTGAGTTGGTACTTAGATGGTAGATTGTCACATGAGAACAGAGATTGAATCTTTGGAAGAACAATTTCTTAGAAAATAGGTCGCTCGGTCATCAAAATTTACTACCTTCATTTTATTGTTGGACCAATAATAAAAAAATAATTACTTTTACCACATAATATCCACCATCATTGGTGTACCTCCGATCCACTAGCACCCACCGCTGCCTCCCCATTGAAACCCTAGCTAATTGAATACTTTTTCCTCCACCCATCCAAATTAACCAATTCATTCATACATTTCCCAACTGATCAACTCCATTAATTCTTTGCCTCGACAGCTATAATTAATCCACTCTCATCCTCCTCCATCCTATCTATATTGGCATGAATTAATGCCTTAGGGTTTAGTGTAATGATAAGAGAGATAGGATGCATCCTCAAGTAATTAGGACTTAATTTTCATGCAAGATGATTGAACTATTATTGATGTTCAAGAGTTATATATCATTCTTTCTCGCTTTATTTAATGGACGGAATATGGGACGTCTATCTCAAAATTAATCCGTCGTAAACAAAAATAGAAAATTAACGTAACAAAGGGAAAGGGTTGGGCAGCATCCCAGCAACAAGGGTTAATAAATTATTAGTTAGTTCTTTCTGAATTTGCTTCGACAAATTATACTCTAGCCAATTGAAAAAGCTGTTGTCTGTTGTTGTAAAATTCCTGAGAGAGAAAGCTGATGCTTCTCGTCCTGGCCTCGTTAATTAATTAATCGGAGCTAAGCAATTATATTGCTTTACTTTTGGAGTAATGAATATATACCTAACCACTAGCTTGCTTAATTGCTACATGCAATTGTTTTATTATCAATATGCATTGAACCAGCTGGACGCACCTCAGCCATGGAGTGCGCGCTGTATATGCTAGAATATAATCTATATATCTAGCTATGATTCTCGTCAATCGTATGCTCATATTTTAATAAGATAATTTGGTGGGCATTAATTACTTTGCTTGGTGAGTAGGTTTCGTGGGCCAACATGATAATGGTTGATGAACTCATGGCTTTCATTTTGAGGGTGCTTATATAATTAAAATGTCGTAGGTCTCTTGACTTGATTAAAGGTCAACTTCCCTCCATTAATAAATTTGCAAAGGGGCATGGCAAGATAATAGGGACTAGCTAGCTAGCTAGGACGGATTAATTATATTATCCCCTGCTCGAGTTCTCAATTCCATGAGCTATTATTTGTTTAATGCCTCCTTAATTTGGTTTAGTACTAGTTTTGGATTGATAAAAGGGGTAGCTCCTTAGATTATGCATCTGCATTAATGAGTAGAAAGATAATTAGTAAGAGAAAAGATTATGCATCTTCTCGATCATGTGCAAAAGGAATTCAACTTTACTCTTTTTCTAAAAGATTTTATTTTTCCTACTCCTTGTCTCCTCCAAGTCCTATCGCTATGATGGTTTCACTTTCAATTTGATCCACTATACTAAATGGTACTTGCTCAAAGGATGCACGTAAACGTTGGAATTGATCAAAAGATGCATGCACTATACTTTGATAATTATTAAGGGGTGCACTCAATTATCCTTTCTTTCCGTTCTACCTCTCCCGCCAACCTTTACTTTTTAGACACTGTTTTCCCAAATCAGGCTTAATTTGGGCCTGTTTTCCCGGAGAACGGGATCATTCTAGCTGAAATTTAGTGTAACATTGTAGCACCTCCCTACGGAGAGATATCTTAAATAAGCAATATAAGACATCGTTGAACTCCATACAACCTTAGAAATCCATATGACATAAATGAGTCCAATCAGATCTATCTAGGTTAAAACAACACTATTATTGTGCTGGATATATTCAGAATAATGTGCATATGTATTTTGAAAACCTCCACCAGTTTGAATTTTATTGTTAATAATTTCAATATTTAAAAGTTGTAGGTTTCAGTTGATATTGAGCCGAAATTGCATTGAAATAGTGTGTTAGGTTACTTTAGCAGTTTTTTTTTGGAGCATCCACAATGAAATGAAGACATTATAGATCTATTCGTTTACATAATCGACATATAATGATGATTAAATAGTTCCCCTTTGGTGTTTTCTTATACATACAAGATATCATGTGGTATATTGGTCAATATATTTCAAAATTGAGATTCAACATCTGAAACCTTTAGATTCTCAAGTACAACTTCTAGTTGTGAAATTTAAGCAGCAAGTATTAAGTATTTTATTAAAATCAAATAGTTTAAGAAACTTAATGTTTTTTCATTTTGGTTAGCATAAAATATATCATAGAAGATAACTAATCAATTTAGTTTTTCAGGTATACCAGTTGCTTTAGCTAGAAGAAATGTGTCTTTGTTGCTTGGTATTGCAGACCAAGGTGTTCAGTTCCTATGAATTCAACTAAAGCATTGGGTGACCTTTTTCTTGTTTACTTCTCAAAGAAAAAAGAAGATACCAGATCAAAAATTGAGAAGTTGCTTAAATTTTATACCTATATAGTTGAAGTAGATAATAATGTTTTATTATTTTGCAAATTATATATATATAATGTCTTATTTTCTTCTAATACATATAAGGTTCTTTTAGGTTTTATAGATATAGTAAATGATTTTGACAATCATGGTAGATTTAACTGATTGAACCATCCATCAATTTAGGGCTCCACAATTACCTAAGATTGGGGAACTATTTTGATCAACTCAGACAAATCAATCTAACACCACCACACTCTCTTACTTAAAGGGATTTGTTGGTCTTTTG
>JBAMIB010000024.1:4036057-4048329 GCA_037177415.1 Kaempferia rotunda
ATTAATGTATAATTTATTTTTAAATTATATATATATAGGCACAACACGATTTGATACCGAAAATATATCGTTCCAGTCTAGGCGCAAAACCTTGGCACGAGTCAAGATTTTAAACCTTCACCCAGAGTTCTCACACCCTAGATTCAATAAAAATAGACATTATTGGAATATTGATTATTTTACATTTCGAACATGTAACATAGGAACGTTCAAAAATAGAGGTAGTAGGAACGTTGATTTGGAGAAGACTTAATGTTTTGTGCTTATAAGAGATAAAATGGATGAGGAAGAAAGTAAAGATGATAGAGAACATAGGTGTCAAGCTATGATACATAGGAAAGAGTAAAATGAAAAAGTAGTTAAGAATGAAGATAGGATTATAACTTTCAAAATAATGATTACAAAAATATATGTTAATGTAATTAACACGTAAGCACCTAAATAAGATGATGAAGATACCAAATATAAATTTTGAGAAGACCTAAATGAGATAGTACAAAATTTTTAACAAATGAGATAATTATAATAAGAGAAGATTTAAATGGGCATGTAGAAATAAAAAATGAATATGATAGGGTGCACGTTTGGACCAAGAATTAAATAAGAGGGATCAAGGTCAACCAGTGAGACGATGGGAGATAAGCTTCATCATCGAGAGGGAATCAACCCGGATCACCCGCTACGGCCCATAAATGATTTATAAAGAAGGTAACGGTACAGAGGCAACTAGGAAGTTTGCCTAGAAGAAACCACCTTGAAAGAGTGTGTAAGAGCTCACTGATTGAACACTCTTGCACCGAGATGAGCAAGCCTAAGCGATCTGCCGAAGTTGTGGGATGTATATATACATTGGTAGGCAAAAGGTACTAAGGGAAAGGGTTCAAAAAGGGGCTCCCCCCAAGAGAGAAAGGAGACCACGTCACTATTAATACTTTAATCCTTCTTGGGCCTTAGTGCGAGGCAATTAAAATGAGAAATGCTTACCCATGTCCTGAGTGAAGTATTCTTAAGATTATTAACCTTCTTCTGAACTTCCTCTCAAGGAGGAAAGCAAAGTAGTTAATGATCCTATTCCAATCTTCCTTGCCTTCGAGTTAAGAAGTCTATTTAGTGCGTAATATTCTTTTTTTAGCAACAATCTGACACATAGCTAAGCCACTAGGGCACCCTATCAGTAGACTACCTCTAAAAGACCATTACAACATAACCACTGCCAACTACACATGAACTGCAGATAACTGTAACACTACACAGTAAATTATATAGCTGAATATCTACATAACTTCACAAATTATGACTCCAGAACTAGTAACTGACCAATAAATTCCTTTACATCTTGAACGTCTCCACTACTCAAGAACTCCTGCATCGTTGTCTGATCTGCTGCTGCTGGCTGTTTTGTTAGTAGTGTTTTGTAACATGGTGCACTAAAGATGAAGAAATTCAGGATTTACAAGACAGCATAGGCTAACATTACTAATTTCCAAATCAAAAATTGAGAAGATGGCCACAAGAGAGTATCAATTATGGTGTATGGTGCTTTAGGAAAAAAAATGTTTTACATGCACAATGACAAACCAAAATTAGAGATAAAAAGATTGCGCAATTTAAAGTAGTATAAAAATGTATTTTGCCATTGTTTTTTGAGAGGAATGAGCGCCAAAGTACATAAAAAGAGAATTACAATGAGAAAAAGTCAAATGAAGTTAATGTCACTTCTATTTTGATGCAGCTTCGTGTCATTCTATCATATGACCAAATTACAAAAAAAAACAAAGGATATTATTGTGGCCAATGCATGGGCCATAGCTGTGTTGCTGTGGAGAAGATACTATTACATATGTGGTCTATGTTTCTTCAGTGCTACTACAATCTTTAAAAAAATCTGGACAAAATCCAACATAATCAATGGCAACATCCGCCAAGGTTTAAAATTTTGAGTCATACCGGAGTTTCGGTATATGACCTGAACAATGCGATTTTTGTACCATATCGTGCAACGAATCGAGCTTGATCACGAGTTTTTCGAACTAATTTGAAAAATATTTGATTCATATTTGAAATTATCGAATTCGAGCCAAGCTTGAACATATTCGATAATTTTTTGAGCCAAATTCGAACCCAAAATATTTTGTTCGATTGTTCACAGCCATTCATGAGCCAAACTCGAATAGAACTATAGTTGATTTTACATAATTTTAATTTAAATATGCTCACATTAAAGTCAAAATAATGTGAACCGAAGTCGAATTTAAGTCATTTCAAACTATAATTTGATTTTGCTCGAATCAAGGTTCAAACAATTCGACCGAACTCAAGCTCGAATTTTAATTCGAACCGAGTTTAAGCCAAAATTATTAATATTTTCAAGCTTCGAATCGAATTTGAATCACATTATTTTCAACCTCAACTCAAATATCAATATTTTCATATTATTCAGCTCGATTCAATTCGTTTGCACCCCAATGTCATGTCAATACAATTTTGATATTTTTTTAAATATAAAATATATTAATTAAAAATATTTGATTACTATAGATGTTTATTATTAAGTTATATTGATATGTTAAGTTTGAATTTTAATATTATCTCATAAAATATTTAACTTTTATTGAGTAAACTCATTTTCCATTAACTCAAGTCCATCAAAAAGGTTAAAGTTATATTTAATTTAGATTTATTTTGATCAATTTAAAATTAAATTCTAAAATTAGAAATTATAATATATTTCATTTTTTAATCTTTCTTAATAATTCATTTCTTAAAAAAAAAATTCTATATTTATCCCGTGAATGGATAAAGAACGGATGAGGATAATTACCTTTAAAAAATTTTAAAGATTTTGCTTTTTCTCTATTTATCTTAAGATTTTTTTCTCTTTGTTTATTATGATGGAGGGAAAAAATAATTAATAAAAGAGGAAAAATAATAAAGAAGAAGAAAATTTTAATGGGTAAAAGAAGAGAAAAAATTAAGAAGGAAAAAATTAATAGGGAAAAGAAATAGCTATTTAAAAAATAAAAAATTTGACCTCTAAAATTTAAAAACAAAAATAAAAACTTGTGGTTGCTGTAGCGAGTGTCGCGCCCACGCGTAGGCCATCGATGGGGTCTCGACCCTGTGAAGGCTGTCGTGAGGCCACAAGGGTGCAACCGCCGCAAATTCATCGGGACCTTGCGGTCAGTGTCAATTGACGAACGAAACAATAAATTCTGCTCATGCCAACTGGCATGATAATTTAAATCGTTGACATTCACTGATATATATTTTCCATTGAGTCTAACTTCTCAAGTAGTATGAAATATGAATACAATTGCAAAGATATGAATACAAGGTTCATAGTATATGCATCATAATGATATATAAACAATTGGAGCAATAGAAAGCTAGTCACAATTTCAAGAAAATTGACTTGAAAGATTTCTCTTATAAATGAAAAAAAATAAAAATAAAGCAATTCTACACAAGAAAGATCATATGCAAATTTTGATCATGCAGGCCATAGCAAATTTAATACAACTAACACAAATATCAAATGTAGTAACAATTCAAAAATACATCTGAAAATAATTAAATATAAGATTTTAAAAAGGTGCAAGTGTGAGGTGTACATTGGAGTTACGAAGTGCATATGCAGTCAAAATAAGAACATTAAATTTAATAATATAATCTGAACCCGATCAAGCACAAAAGAATTTGCAAAATTTGGAATCCTTATGCAAGGAACTGCATCAATGACCGACCTATAAAAATAGGTGACTTTCTTAAAATGTATAATCATATTGAATTCCTAATAATGTTTACACTCCTTAGTGAAAATGGAGCTTCTAGCCCATTAGCTGCATCCAAATCCCAAATAAACATGATAGAAGTGTGGGCTCTTGAGGTTTCATCCTTTTCAATAAAAGGAGCTGTTCTTTATGCTTTTGTCAATGGATTATGCTTCAATACTATTAAATAAAAACTAGAAAAGTAAATCAGTTAATGTCTAGCCTATTCAAAAAGATACTCAGTTAGATCTTAAAACTAATAAATTAGTTTAGTTAATGAGCTAACGTGTTTCAGTGTTTGCCTATATGCATGCACATATGTGATGTGATACAGCCACATGAACCACTTTTCAATATGATGGCTACACTAATGTGAACAGGTAGTTGATAAATATCTATAAAAAAATCTGCAAGCAAAAAACAGTGAAACAAAATAATCTCACCTGGCAAACATCCACAATTATGGAGTCATTTCGAGATTTGTGATTTTTCCAACACTCTTCTGCAAATTCCACATCAGGGCGGCCATCTGCATCTTTTGCTTCTATGTAAGGCTTACTTCTTACACGGTTCAAATCTTCATGCAGCCCATCCAATAGAAAAGCAAGAAGTTCCTTGGTACAAAAGATCAAACCAAATGGTAGCTTAAAACAAAAATAACATCAAGCTCTAGTCTAGCAATGTGGAATGCCAAAAGCTAACAGTCAAAAAAAATGAACTGAAAATAATTTCTTAAAACTAAAAACAAAAAGCCCTGCTCATTCCTCGACTACAAATCAGGGGTGTTATGTCTTGTTTCTCATTTCCTTATGCCCATCAGACTAACTCCTTACTTGTATGAAGGCCAATTCATCTAAAACCAAACAAAAATAATCAGAGAACCAAAGCAAGTATGGGTTCTCAAAACACAATTCACAAATAGTTTCAAGAATGAAGTTTCACTCAGATGGTTTTATGAAGGGTAATGTTATTCTCACATGCACAATTTTCCTATGGAGTCAACTTTACAATCAAGGTATTTTTTTTACCATTATTGAAATTATTAAGGGTTTTTAAGATAGAAAACCAGCCATGCATAGTTACACAAAGAATGCTAAAAAAGATAAATGGCTACTTTAAAAATGTGGAATCCTCTTACAGATATGCAAAATCCCATTGATAATAAATGAACGAAAAATGGATGATGAACAACTGCTTGCTTATTACTTCGATCATTTACAACTTTCTATGCAGGTAGAGCTTGATAGTGCTATCATTGATGATATATTAACTACAATCAGTTCTTTCATTATCTTACTATTCAAGATAATGTGATAAGGATGGAATTTAGGGTGAGTAGCAATGCAATTACACTAGAATTAAATATGTGACAAAGACCAAAGAATGATGAAGATATTAGCTCATGTATTACTAAATCAATATGTAGTACTTAAATATTTAGTCTACTCATTTTGAATTGAACTAGTAGCATTATCTATTAATTTCATAGATAATATAATAGTGATTGAGATTCTTAACCTAATATGTAGTTCCAATTAGTGTGAGAAGTATTAGAATGTTTTTGGAGGGGCAAATTTAATAAATGATTGAACAACTTCAAACTGATTACATCTTGCATAATTTTATTTCACTAAATATTAATCAACAAATGAATATTTATTTTAGATACATACAAAGAAGAGAAAAAGACTACTTAAGAAGATGATC
The DNA here is from genome assembly GCA_037177415.1 of Kaempferia rotunda. NCBI lineage: Eukaryota > Viridiplantae > Streptophyta > Magnoliopsida > Zingiberales > Zingiberaceae > Kaempferia > Kaempferia rotunda. The sequence continues at coordinate 4,041,535 of JBAMIB010000024.1, forward strand.
TAGCATATGTCAAACTAAAGTAAGCAAGGCAGGGATAGATGCCATAAGTTCTAGAAAATTTATGAATAAAGATTTAGAAGTATTACAGATCAAGCTTGACAATGGATGTAGTTGTAGAAGTCCAAAGAGATAATGAGCTATCTTAGGAAAGGAGCTCTAGGTTTGTTTGTCCCTCAACAAGTAAAGAAAATAAAGAAGACGAAATTAATTCTAAGAGAGTTAGGAGTAATGATGAGGAACTTATTAACAAGGACTGGTTTTAATGATTTTTCTCTTCCTCATGAAGACTAATATTATGATTGTGAAATTCTACTTATAAGTGTTCGCTTAAGAACTACTTTTGATCAAGGTTTAAAATCTCAAACCATAATTGCAGTGTCCATCATTAACCAAAACAATAAAATTAGAAATCGTGAACTATGCCAAAGTTTGGGGCTTTTAGTATCATGTTGAAGTGTTGATACATGGTACTGGAGGTGGAAAAAAAAGATGAAATGAAGAGAAGGCAATTGTGTACTTAGGAGCAAGGTTTAAAGTACAATTCCACATTAAAATTTTGGTCCCTAGTTGGAACAGCATGATTTCAGTACCATGGTGTGCTAACACTAGCAAGCTTTGACACGGATTGGAGCATGCTAAGATGTTTTTAAAAAATTAGTTTTGTCCATAGAATTTCATCTATTTTATTTACTTATAAAATATAAGAGATGCTCAATTGAATTAGATTATATTTATATTGTATCGGTATTTGATATGTTTCAGCATGTGTACGCACTCAGATGAATTTGGATAAGTTTTACTATCCAATCCTCTTTCACTACATAAATTGGTTATTAAATCAAGTTTGAAATGTCAAGTTTTAATCTTTGACCGAAACGGTATAGAACTTATCAAAATAATAACTTATATCCTAATAAGTTATTCTTAATGAAATCAAATAATGATAAGTTATATGTTAAGTCAATGATTAACTTAATTGTCACTTATGATTAACTTCTACTTAACATAAGTTTATATAGCTTATAAAATAATTATTTCCTTGCAATTAAAATTTACTAATAGAAGGGAGTTTTGCGCAAAGGTAAAGTGATTGTCGTGAGACCTAGAGGTCATGGGTTCGAATCGCTAAAATAGCCATTTGCAATGATAAGAGTAAAGATGCGTACAACAAACACTTCCCCGGGACCCCTCATTAGTGGAAGTTTCATGCACCGAGCTGACCTTTTTTATAATTAAAATTTACTAATAATTTCTTTATATTATAATCAATACAACAAGAATCAATCTTTTATCCCACTAAATGGGATAAGCTATATGGATCTTCTTATATCATTGGACTCGATCTCCCTACTGTATCCTCATCTATATTTGAATAAATTTTATCCTATGTTATCGTTGTTATCCGATCTTCATTTGTCTCCCTCTTGCTCTATTAATGTGAGTATTTATCATGAGCTCACATCGTCTAACTAAAGTATTTATAGAACGCTTAACTACGTGTTCATCCTATCTTAAACATGTCTCTCAAAATTTTCTTTCAATAGGCGCATCTCGACTTTCTATCTAATGTTCTTGTTTCTTATTCTATCTATTCTCGTATGTTCATACATCCACATTAACATCCTCATCTCTGCAACTCTCATCTTTTACTCATATGCTCGCTTTATAGCCAACATGCAACTCTATATACATTGTAGGTCTAACCGTTATTTTATATTATAATCAATAATTATAATTAATTATTTATTTATGTTTATATTGTTGATATTTTATTGATAATTAAGAGTGCTATTTACTAATAGTTATCAATATATAATTTTATATATACATATATATCTACATCCTAATAGTTTAGTATAACTTATAATTATATATATATATATATAGTAATTAATTATAACAATTTTTATTTTAATGTGCATAAACTAGATTCATAAAAGTCTAATTTTATAATCTTCTTCAATTAACTTATCTTAATAATACAACTATAGAAATTTAAAAATAGAATTTTAGAGAATAAGGTAAAAAAAGTAACACTCATTCCTTAAATTCATCTTGACATGTCTTAGTGTACAAAGGTGTCTAATGTTGGCATGAAATAATACTCATTGACTCAATCTGCATAGGGAATAGAGGAGAGATTACCTATATATATTTGCATCATGTTTTGGTTAGCCAATTTATTGGAACAATATCTTTCAAATGTGAGTTTTTTTTCCCTTGCAATGTAGAATTACAAATAATGTGTTTCCTTTTGTAATATGTTTACTTATAAATTTATATTTGATTGATCAATATTCTTTGTTGCTATATATATCTTAATTATCTTTAATTTGTAATCAATATAAATATTTTTCATGCAAATTTCATATTGCCTCACCTACCTCCTATATGCCATATAGTGGATGACCCATGCCGCTTGGAAACACCTATTAAACGGATTGATTGGACATTTTTCTCCATAAATACATATGATTAAAATGTGCATCTCAAATCACAAATAAGGGTTCCAATTAAAAGTATTCCCTTGGTAACAGTGAACAAACAACCAGATCTATAATTATAACAATGTAACACCAACCTGAGAATCATGTTGGTTATAACCACTAAATTGTGGAGCAAACCGAGCAAGCTTTGCCTTAAATGCACGTGGAGCTAAAGATGTACGTCCAGATGACCACAATTTCCTTAGTAATTCTCCAAAAACAATTGCAAGTTCACCCTGTTGGCTCACAACAAGTGTTAGAATGTGCATGGGGCAACAATTCAATAATTTATATGCATTGACAACTTGTGGAAGTAATTATCTAAAAATAGCAAGCCACATACTTGCATTCCCAAGGGGTTTCCCTTATTTATCTCCTCACTGTAATCTTGTAGAAAATAATTGACAAGAGGAGGAGTATGCACTAAACACTGAAGAGCGCTGTTCATGAAACATGTGTTCCCTAGATTATGTAGTCCTGTCAGTCCTTGTCCATCAACTTTCGATCCGCTATTTAAAGCATCATCATTGTCCTCAGAATCATTCAATGAAGTGTTACAATTACTCCCATGTAGTAAATTGGAGCAAAATCCAGTTGAATAGCTGTTAGATATTGTAGGACCACCAGCAATAGTAATGGATGACCTTGATGGTTCCAATGGAACCAATGCCAATTCATTTCCAGTTGAACTTAAAGTTCCACTGGAGCAGTGACTATTATCATCTTGAACCTCCAACAGAACCTACGTACATTCAGGAAAAAAAAAGGCATTGATTTAAACTTTCATATGGCACAAATGTCATGTCTGAATTTTGTTTTTAATACAATCACATTGAACCAAGGCACTAGAGAATAAAATGAGGGGATAATGATTGATCTATCATCAAATGGCATAGGACATAAATTTAAAAAAATAGATTAAACACACATGTAGAATTATCTTAAAAGAGAAATAAAGACCAATAATCATTCAGCTAAGAAACCTTTGATATAATACTGGAAGAATCTTCTTGCGCCAGCATAAGTACAGATCTAGCAAACATTCACACAGAAATCTATAAAGATGACATCCAGAATGATACTCCCCAAATCAACAATTAAAGATAGAAACCCAAGATCATATTGTCTCATAGTATTCTTTAATGACTAATCACTAAGGAGTAATTACAGACACCAGAGCAACTGCCCTGGTCAACATAGAACTTCAAGTGTGTTTCATCCTAACTTCAGCATGCCCTTGGATAGAAATCATGACCAAATGCCTGATACCATTTTGAAGAGAGGTGGAGCTTATTAGATTTCATATTAACTAGTCACCTATGAGGAGTACACCTTGGACTGTCGGATAAAATTGTTTGGGAAAAAAGCCAAAGTCCAGTGCATCTCTGAAAATCAAGTTTAGTCAGGCACTCTTTATACAGTCAAACACAGAATGTAAGTAGAATGCCTTTTTTCAAAAGTAAGCAATGAAGGCAGAATTTAACCCTAAGGCCTTGTGCAACACCAGCAAGACCCTTTCTGGTTGAGCTAGCTAGCTTCTATCCAGAGAACTCAAAGTATCAATTCCTTGGACACTCTTGACATGGCAATAAATGCAGAATAAAAATCAACCGATGGAAAGCTTATCCCAGTAAGATAGTTTACAGATAAAAGTGCTGCCTAGCAGCAACTCCAGATGTATGTCAATAATTCTAAAATCCTAAGACAAGAAATAGACAAACAAACAAACAAATAAAGGAATGAATGAATACACTGCAAAGCAAATTTGCATAGTGGTGCATGCTTTAGCAGCTCCAGCTTCATGAATTACATCACAGAACTTCATAATTAGAAATAGAAACAACCATTACTTCCACAACCATAGATAACCACATTGTTACATATAAACAATTGAACAATGTTAACTAAGATATGATAATCACGAAAGTATATAAAAGTAACATTCCCACCTTATGGTTCATATACAACTGAGCTTCCTCAAGAGTCTGACTAAAGTTTGTCAGTGGTTGATTCTTAAAGTTGTGGAAATAGTCCCATATGCAAACCTTGAGAAAAAGAAAATAAAATAATGAACTAAGATATAAGCTACAGAGATTAACATTGTACAAATATAAACAAGTCCAAATGTGGAGGGCATACCTTCTCATGCTCCAGCTGAAAAACCATGCATATCATTTTATAAAGCTCAAGAACTGAAGCCTGAAATTGAGCGTAAGAAAATTGTGTAATAAGAGTCAGCACCCCAAAAATCTGTTATGCAAGTACAACCTAGTTTATACAAGATGTAACTTTGTGTCAATTTAAATTGTCAAACGCAAAGAAAAAATAAAAACAAAATTAGCTTTGAGTAGAAAGAATACTTTCAAATTTTTAAAGTTATATTTGAGCTCCATTGGTTTAGTAGAGTAAAGAAAAAATGTAGGAAATTTAAATTTGGTAGTATTAGACGTAGCAAGGTAAGTGTTAAGCTAGGAGATGATGAGTTACCTATCACTGAGAGCTTTAAATATGTAAGATTGTTTTTACAAAAGGATGGAGATAGAGATGTTTCACATGATACAAGTAGGATGGTTGAGATGGAAGATGGTGTCCGGTGTCTTTGTGATCATAAAATACTTCTAAAGTTTAAAAAGAAATTTTATAAAATAAGTTAAACATACTATATTATATGGAGTTGAATATTAAGCTATGAAGTAAGCACACGAGTAAAACATAAGAATCACATAGATGAAATGTTAAAATCGATGTGTGGACATATGAGGATGGACAAGACATGAAACAAGAACATTAAAAAAAAATCGAGACGGTGTCTATTGCAGAAAAACTTAGAGATATATTTAAGATGGTGTGGACACATATTTAGGTACCTAATAAATGTTTTAATTAGGCGATATGATTCCATAATAAATACACACATAAATAAAGGAAGAAAGAAATTTAAAAAAAAACTTGATTGGATATGATAAAACAAGATAAAATTATAAGCCGAATAATATAGAAGGATCCATATAGTCGATCTCACATAGTGGAATAAAAACTTGGTTGTTATTGTATTGCATGTGTTGCACATGAAATGAGATTTCCGCCCAAACAAACGAAAGAAATATAGAAGAAATAAGGAAAGATTTTATGTTATTTTCCTTCCATCTCTCTTTTTACACCAAACAAATAAAGGGAAGTAATGCTAAGAAAAAAAATTTAAGACCTTACTTCTATTTGTGTTTCCTTTCCTCATATAAAAAATGGCCTAAATGGGAAGCAAAGGATGAGGTGAAAACAAGGCAAGAGTGAAGGACAATTCGATTCAAATTATAAGATAAATGATGGTTTATGCCCACATGATTAGTGGTAGGCAAAAGTGGGTGTAGATAATTGTCATTTAGTCTTCTTTACTATTGTAACTCATTTCCTTCTTCCTCTTCTTTTTGCGGAAGATCTTTGTTCCCTCCACTTACCTACAACCTCTCTCTCTATTGATGAGAGTGTATATTATCATTGAGTTATATGTGTATGTAGGATATAATATTCTTCAAAATAAGTAAAATTGTCTAACCTTTCAAGAATACAAGTATATATTTCTACCCTCATTCCAACATATAATAGCGTTTTCTTTCATCTTGTCAACCAAAGCATTCAACTAGTATAGTGCTTATAAAGTAAAGTAATATGAGAAACTAGAGAGCATAATAACAAAATTGAGAATTTTTTATGATGTTAAAGCTAGGGAACTAGCAATGAAACAATCTATATCAACAGTTTTTTAAATTTTTTTATGATTAAGATATGATGATATTCGCAGATTTGATAGCAAAATAATTAATGTTGAAAATTTAAACTAACAAATAGATTAAACAAAAGCAATTCTAAAAGGAGAGAATGTGATTACACTAAAATGATGCTAAACTTTGTTGAAGTTACTGCCAAGGTTTAAAATTTCTACCCATGTCGAGGTTTCGATATGAACGATACGGTTTAGTATCGTGTCGTGGTGATACAGTTTCAGTATTTTTTTATTTATATATAGTAATTATTAGATAAATATATTTATTATGTATAATGTAAAAATAAGTTATATATTAATTTTATAAAAGTTCTCCATTATTAAATAATTTAATATTGTTAAAAACAATAATTAAATATAATTTTTTTAAAAAAATTAATATATCAATAATTCGAATTAAAATTGATACATCATAACATGTTACCTTACTAATACCAAAAATAGCGGCATGAATTAGATGAAAGCATTAGTTCTCGTAACATTCTACCAAAATCAACTCTATAGTTCTCCAACGTCCCCATTAAATAA
>JBAMIB010000024.1:4117379-4129143 GCA_037177415.1 Kaempferia rotunda
ACCCTTTCTTAAGCGTCCATAGAGTATTATTTGGTCAGGACATTTTCGAAAAAAAAAAAGACTAGTTCAGTTAGCTTCATTGACTATTCCTGGCTGGTCCAGCCCCACGAATGTTTTCCATCGGCTAAGAGGATAAATTGAAAAGTACTCGCGGTGGCGGCCCAAAAACCCAACATCCCTTAATTATGAGTTACATTTGGCGGAAAAATTATTGCAAATGTCCCGTATCATGAAATCGAACCGTAAATGTCTGAGAAACAACTGAGTACCTTTACCACTGCACTATTCTCCTATGGGCATGGGACACCTTCGAACAAGACGCCCATGTTGAAGACATAAGTGCTTGGGATTAGAGAATGGGTAACTGGTCTTCAAAGACAAGTATTGTGTGTGTGCTGCACTTACCGTGCTGAGGTCGCTGTTGTTGCCACTTCCTTTGGAGAGTTGTTCTTGAACTCAATAAACATGAAATATCATAATAACCATGTATATACTGCATTTCAAGTAACATTTAAAGAAGGATGGAGCTAGTAATCTAGTTTCACGGGTGGAAAAAACATTAAAAATTTTAATATACCATATATATCATACCGACGTATACCGAACATACAAATATTAAAGATGTACTTGGATGTCTGTCGCAATTCAATTTTGGCAAAACCTTTCATTGTATATCAACGAAATTGTGATCCTGAAGTGAAGGCTTAGCTCCAATAAAATACACAGAATTTACTCATGGCTTGTTCATCCTCAAGCGAATCTTCCAGAGTATTAAAGATGTACTGAAGTTTTACAACAGAAACACAAGAAGATCCAAAAGCAAAGAATACAATATCTTAGCTCGACTCCCATATGGTTACACCATCACATGTGCATAGCTTCTTATAATTTTCACCAACTCCTGCACTTCTTGCTATAACCGCAGCTGCAATGCCTGGGACTGATTTATCTTCAGTAGCATAAACTACGATTGAACGACCAATGAGGTCAGAGACTCTAATTCTTTCTTTAAAACCTGAAAAATGAGCTATGCCTGTATCAAGGCCTTCTAGTGTTCCCAGGTCACCAAGGGGCTGCGAAAGATAAAAAATCATAGCCATGTTGCCTTTTCCAATCTCTAGGAAGCATGACATGAAAAATAAAAAAACAATCAAGTTACAGTGAAAAAGGACCACGAAGAACCATAGTTGTCCATATGATGTTTGAGGACTCACTGTAGCACTAATGCAAGACAGTCTGATATGGAATAATACAAGAAACAAGAATCCACAAATAGGATGTGTCCCTGCTAAATGGTAAAGCTTATGGAGCACTATCATTGTTAAGCATTGTGGCCAAGCTTGTCGAGAATAGGACCAGAATCAAATGCACATGTATGCTACCCAGCATGCATCATCTTCTTGCATTAATTGTAGGATACCCATGGCAATTTCTTTCTAGCACCTGTAACCAAACTTTCACCCTTATATGAACCAATTACAAACATACCATAAGAAAAATAATTACCTAAATCACAAAGGAACTATCCTTTTGTTATTTAATAGATTTAAATAAGCTAGAGATAATTGTCAACCGGTCTAATATGGGGTTAATTTGAGGATAATGTTAGCTTATTTAGGTCTAATAGGCAGCTAATTCAGTACCTTAATAGTGATTTAACCTTAGGGCCCAATTTCCAAATTAGGGTGGCACTTGCTTTTACTTGAGTGAAGCTCCATCTCTGACCCAATCTCAGTTCCTTTGGTAACCCTAGGTTTTATTGATTAGTTCCTTCAGAAGACGCTTCTCTCTACATGCAAGTAGATCACACCTTTGACAAACACATGCAACTTCCTCACCTCACGAGATGCAAGCAGCCCCCCTCACCTCACCAGGTGCAAGCAGTCCCCCAGTGTCATGTTGGTCAACCATCATTTAAGTGTCATGTGAGTCCTTCCCATCTTCAATGATGCTTTCCTAGGCCATGAATCAATTGTTAGTAAGCATGATTCACTACCACCAGTGAGTTTCCTCTAGCTTATGTGCTTGATGATGACAAGTACATTTATACGTTTGTGTTGCTACAAAAGTTGAGCAGCATTGTTGTTTGCGATTGGTGTTATAGTTTTCACATTAATGCAACTGTGAGGATTATTTAGTGATACAGTGTTGTGGGGGATACAATAATCCTTGGTTAGCAACAATAAAATAAGATAAAATTTATTTAAATATAAATGATGATATAGGTGTAGAAGGATCCATATAGCGGACCCCACCTAGTGGAATAAGGCTTGGTTGGTAGTGTTGCAGTGTTGTGTAAATGCAAAATGAGAAGCTTCCCTTGTATGTGAGTTTTTGTGTTTTTTTTTTTACTGTTAGTGAGCTTAACTCTTTTATCATCCAACTTCATCTTTTTACTACTTTATCATATTGATACATTTCTACTAGAATTTGTTGGAACTGATCCTTCCCTTGCTTGCCGAGTTTTAAGAAAAGTTGTTAGGGCTGTGCTTGCACAGTGGTGGTAGTAATCTCCAATCCAGAAGCTATCTACCCTCACATAGGTCATATCACCTTATCAGATCATGAATTTGCAAGACTGTCAGGTTGATAGAAACGTTATGCAAATAGAAAGCAAATTGGGAGACCCGTAAATATACACTTTAGTTAATTCTTTTATATTATTACAAAAATGTCTGCCCTTCTTTGTCACATGTGGGGGATAGGTTGCTACCACCAATGCTGCCATTCTGATGGCCATGCTCAAATGGGCATTGCTTACACTCCTAAACAGGCCATTGCCAATGTGTTTCACATGAATTTTAGGGTTGTAAACAAGTCGAGCCGAGCTGAGCTTTAGGGTGTTCAAGCTTGTTTGATAAGGTAACCGAGCCGAGCCGAGCTTAAAATGATCCAAGCCTTTGAAATGGTTGTTCAAGCTTGGCTTGGTTTATTTTTTATGAGCTTGAGCTTGTTTGAAGCTTGACTTGAGCTTGGTTCGTTTAGATGTTATTCAGCTCTCAATTAAAGCTTGACTTGAGTTTGGTTCAATCTTGGTTTGAGTTTGGTTCATTTAAATGTTATCGAGCTTTCAATTTAAGCTTGTTTGATTGTTTAAAACTTTTGTTTGTTTGATTGGTTATTGAGTTTAATAATTTAAACTTATTTGTTTATTTAGCATGTTGATAAGAATTTTATTAATAAACCTGGTTCACGAACGTTATTCATGAACGTTAACGAACTGAACACATATATGTTCAAAATTGTTTATTTGGTTTAACGAGCTATTCAAGCTTGTTTATTTAAATGATTTAGTGTATATTGAACGAACATAAACAAACTCTTACCAAGCCGAACACCAAGTCTGTTCACGAACGTTTGGTTCATTTACAATCCTAAATTTGAGATCAAGACCATCTAGGTTGGAAATATTGATGTCAGCACATTTCTTTAGGCAGCCAATAGCAGGCTATAAAAAGAGAGATAAGAGGGGAGATAAGAAACCTTGCAACTTTATTTCCTTTTCTTGCAGCCTTATATATCATCAGAATTCTGAGTTACATGGGAAAACAAGAAGGTTATAAAAGTTCATATTGATGGAAAATTACATTCATAATAAAAAAACTTATCTAACTTTCTAGTAGATAGGTTATTCTACTTCAAAATGTAGGATCCAAGAAGAACTAGAGGGGGAATATCGCTCATGGCTTTTTCACTTTTCGTAAAAAAACTCAGAGTAAAATACGCAGTGGAAATAATTAAAGAAAGTGACAAGGTTGATTTTACTTTGTTCAGAGCATGTGGCGACTCCTACTCTAAGGCCCGCAATGGTCAATCAGTTTCATTGGGCAATCCACATCATCTTCAATGTCAAGATTTCTGACAACTTAACAATCTAGACCGAACTCAGTCGGTGTACCGAACCACTGGTTCGGTCTACTAAATTGATTTGGATCCAATTTGATCCGAGTCAAGTTTGGTTCACCCATTTGCATTTTTCTACTTCCTATTTTACTTTCAGCTCAGTTTTGCAAAACAACAATACATAATACAAACAAGCAACCTAGCCTATATTTGTAAGTCTATCTACCTACTAGGCTTACCTTTTGCTTGGAAGCCTCTCCTCTAAGTCTATCACCTAGAGTCAATCCCTTAGGATCAAGCCACACTACTATACATTTATCTGACCTACTAGACTTACCTGACCTACTAAGCTTACCTTGAAGGTCCCTCCTCCGTATCTACCACCTAAGGGTTAATCCCTTAGGATCAAGTCACACTCTTGTAAGTTTACCTGGCCAACTAGGCTTCATGCTTGGAGTGCATCCAAGATTTTACCATTACCTAGGGTTACCTCCCCTAGAATTTTCTCTTGCTTAGATTTCACTCATCTAAGACTTTCATCACCTAACTTCACTCACTAGGGCCTAGCTTCACTAAGACTTTCACTGTCTGACCTCACTCACCAGAACTTTCACCACCTAACTTCACTCACTAGAGGCTGACTTCACTCACCAAGACTTCCCTTTGCCTAATCTCCAGTTAAGACTGGTCACTTAATAGATTTCTCACCTGCCTAACATTAGGACTAATCACTCAATAGACTTATCACCTTCCTAACTTCCAGTTAGAACTTACCCTTGCCTAACCTTCAGTTATGACTTTTCCTTGCTAGTCATCTAGTCCTGATTAGACTTCTCCCTTCCAAACATCAAGTCCTGTTTTGATCAACCCATAGTTAAAATGATCAAAACCCTAGAGGTTGATTGCACCTTCCACCACCAACACAAAAAACTTAAGTTGCTTGAAAATAACGTTTTGTTCTGTAAACCCTATATTCCTCAAGAAGATATTTCTTGTAACACTTGTGTTTTCATTCATGAAGATTTAGTCAAACTTGAGTTTGATCATCCCTGTGTATAGATTATCTTGTAACCAAACTAAATTTACCTTCAGCACTAACCATTAAATTCAGTTTTCTTCCATTTGACTGTACTAATTGACATTTTGAACTTCGTGAAGAGATGTATTGCAACTGCCAAGTGGCTTAGCTAAAACCTATGCAACCTGATATTTATGTATGACAGGGACTCATCTTTATAGTTTTCATACGCTAGAAGTTCAAGTCAATACTTTGCCTTTTTCATGATACATAGGGTTTATGCAAGTGCAGCTATAGGTTCATAATCCAATAAATCTAAATTGCTCCTTGATGTAATATATTTTCTGTTTTAAGCTTCTTAGACATATTGCATGATAAAACATGATGCTATTACAACATACTTAGTGAATACATACTTCACAAGTATAGAGTGTCATATATATGTTAGATGTACAATATAAATCTAGTGGTGCTTTTTTAATCATAAACATTTCCTCCCCAATCACAAGGAAAGTCCAACATGTTCCAAGTAATTAAATATTTAATTAAGATAATCATTGAGAGCCTACTTGAATATAGCATAAGATCCATTTGTAACATTCGAAGTGTTAATTTTAGCTATTAAGAAAATTTGGCCTTGTGCATGCTAGGAATTTCAAACTTTCAACTAAGCTCTTGTAAAGGATTAGATCAAATGTTTTAGCTTCTTTTGACAAACTTTATTTCATGATTTAAAATTTTGACCCATGCCAGAGTTTCGATCCCATACAGATTTGGTAGTGTATCTTGGCCATACAGCTTCAATATTTTTTAAAATATAAGCATATATTAATTTTATTAATATTAAATTATTAAATATGCTCTATATGTTGGGACGTTGAGTACAAATTTCAATATTTGCTCATAAAATAATGCATATTTAAATTTTATAAAAATTATTTTAAAATAATAATAATTCTCAAAAATTAAATACTAAATCTAAAATTATAAAATCATTTGAAAAGTTCAAAGATAATTATAAAATTATTTGAAAGTTCTAAATTATTTTTTGAATGTATTTGTAAATTTTTAAAATTTATTTGAAATGTTTAAGAATTATATTTTGAAAAAAAAAAGATTATTTTAAAATTATATTCAATTTTGAATATATATTATAAATTATTTTATAAAATACTTCACTAATTTTTAAAATTTTTTTAAAAATATTTTATATTAATTATAATTATAACTATTGTATGTAATTAATAGTTTATTTATAATTTAAAATAGAAAAAGAAAAGAAAAACCACGATTGTCGCAACCTCACGAAGGCCATCATGGTGTTGCAGCACCCTCTGCAGCCCCACTTCCCTAGTGGAGGGTGTCACGATCGCACAGGGTTGTGACACCCTCCATGACCCCACGAAAGACCGTCGCAAGGTCACGACACCCTCCGTGGCCCCGCGGAGGTCTGCCATTGGGTCGCAACAACCTCGCAATCGTGGTGCTAGTAGGTACCAATGCATCGTCAAAACGGTAAATACCACCTGTTTCGAGCAGGCTCAACATTTCAAACACTGCTTTATTTCACAATCAAGGTATATTACTTGTTAATTAGGTTGCAATTTTCTATCTTGAATGATTGAGTAGCTACACATGCTTGTTGAATCTTTCAAGTAGCCACCTTATATACGTTAGTCTCTGATGGATTTTTCATGATAAACATATTTAAATGAGCTTTTTATGTTTAACAAGTTGGTTAAATGTGTTGATTGACATGGTCAAATGGATAAACTAGTTGGAAGGATCACTTGAATATATCAAATAGATGGATTGGCTGAAAAAAAAAATGATCTTGAAAGGATGCGTAAAATATTTGTAATTTAAGTAAAACACATGTAACGTATAAATATGTGCCTAGGTAGAAATGGGTTATTTAAAAAGAAAAAAAAATAATTTCTAAAAAATATTCAACAATTACTGTTCATCATTGGTCAACCAAATAACTTGGTTTTGGTTGACTAAGCATCATTAGTAAACAAAACAAGTCCAAATCCAATATGGTTGACCAAACTCAATAGATTACAACCATCAAATAATCATTGTGTAATAATTATCCAGCTATCAATCTATCTATAATGCTTTCTAATACTGAAATCGAATTTCAGATCTTGGATAAGGTTATGGGTGAGTTTAAATTTGAATTCCAACTATAAGAAATCATTTACAAATAGCCTCTTAAAGATCTTTGCTCGGAACAGTCTCAAGTTCCTTTGTTCTCTTGTTTTGAGCAAATAATTTCTGCAAGCTTAACTATGGGGTTTTTTTTTTTTTTTCTCTTCCCTCATACATCATTTATATTTTCGCTAAGATGATGAGAATGTGTTATCTCCTCTCTTATATACTCAAAATTTCACATCATTGTAAAGATAGAAACAGCATTGAAGTTTTGATCTAGAGGTTGTTATCTTTTTAGATTGGATCTGAGACGTGAAATTGTTGTACTAACCACATTAATTTTTTTATTCTATTTTTAGCATTGCAAATTTTATTATGTTTTTCTTATTGCAAATACTTTAATTATCTCATCGCAATTAAATTATAGGTCTTTCATTGCAATTAAATTGTAATTTTCTTTACTATAAAATTAAAATTTTTTATTTTAATTTTAATTTTGATTTTTCAATTTGAATTATAATTTTCTCATGCACTTGGATTCAGTTTTATTATGCAATATTTTAGTCATTGCATTTTAAATCCAAGTTAATTACAATCTTATCATTATATGGTTTTATTTTTTTATGCTGCAATTTATTTATAATTTGTTTATATTACATTAAACACACTCTATTTAACTTTTGATTAAGTTGTTAGCTCAATAAGTATTTAACATACTCCAATTTATCCCCAACCCCCTTTCCCACTCCACCACCCCCCTCTTGGATCTTTATCAAAGCATGGCCTTAACATTCATATTAACATTCTTGATAAGAACGGTTGGCAACTACAACATCTCTATCTCATGACCACCCTTCTTTGATAGAGTTGCCTTCGGTCAATGCATGCATTCCAACACGATTTTGAGATAATGGTTGCACTCATGCAAGACTCCAACAGACCCTTGAATGCAATTGAAAACAAGATGGGCAAGGGCAAATGGTTTGATGATCAAAGGAAAGTGTAAAAGACATGTGGAAGTATGTATACCTTCTAATGCAGATTACCCATCAAAGAACTTAATAAAGTAATTACAATAGTGTTGTGTTAAAAATATTGTAGACTAATCTTGTTGAATTGCATGAAGGGTCTTCAAAATGCAAACTTATAAAGCAAGACTTATTAAGAACACATATGACTACATTCAAGATGAACAATAAAACCATGGTGCAAATGCATGAATGACACAGACACATAAATGGAATAGTAGCTATTGGGGAATCATAATAGTGATAAAGTTCGTTGTGTTCTAAGAACTTTCCAAGAACCACCCAAATGGTCTATCAATAGTGAATGTCAACTTTATATCAAAGGAACCAAAGAGATAAACTACCATAAAGCTACACGTGCCTAGGTATTGCTGATTAACAAAAGACAAAGAAAGATAACATTCATAATGAAGCAAGAAAAACTAAGAGCATCAAAGAAGAAACCATCTCAACAACTCAATAAGTCATGTTAGTGTAACAACTCCAATTATTCATATAGATAGTGAGATATGTCCCACTTAGTGAATGATAATGAAAAACAAATAAAAGAGATTCCCAAATCAAAGAAGTACTAGAAAAAGAGAACAATTAAGAGAAAAGAAGAATCAAGAAGAGCAATCGAAGGTAGACATCATCGGCTACAGAATCACGAAAAAGATCACTATAAGAACAAAACAAGTATGCAAAGCAAAACAAAGACAAGAAAGGTAAATAAAAGAAGAAAACTCACACTACAACCTTAGACAATACAAGTTCGTCAAAAGAATTTACTTCACCAAAATTCTCCAAAAATAGAGCACTGATGGTCATCATTAATGAGGAACAAAAAGAACTAAGAGGCTATAAAGTGAGGGGAAGAAACATAAAAAAGAGGTAACTAATCTAATTGAGTTATTTGAAGTATATAGTCAATCTTATTAGATTCTTAGCTAAAGTAAAATTAAAAGTTAAATTTTATAGTAAAAAATTACAAATCTATGTGAACTATTTAAGGACAATGAAGAGTTGAAATCACAGATAACAAATTAACTATAAAATTAGAAAAATTCACCATTGAATCCAAGAATTTAGACATATTGCTTGGAAGTCAAAGGGTGACATATAGGAATGTCGATTTAAAGTATAAATTTGAACAAAAGGATAAGGTCTATACACCATTTACATTCGTATCTATAAACGATAAATATAGATCATATGGTTCATTCATGCACAAAATGAAACTAAAGGCATTAAGCATAGAAATGTAGTTAAAAATTATTATTTTTGTTCAATATTTGCCTAATCCTATCAGACCCAATTAGTTTCAAATACCAAAATCTTTGGTTTCTTATATTTATTAGATATGTATGAAGAGTGAGCTTGCTAGTGATGAATAATATCTCAACAGCAAATGGCCAAAATACATACTCATGGGGATGTCTCATTTAGACACATCAATGAGTGTAAAATAATTGGATATGATACCATTATAATTCATAATAATTTTGTAATAAAATTGTTTTCTTAGGAGATGATACACACTTAAATTTGCTAAGTATTAGTTGATTGTGTGATTTAGGCTACAAAGTTAGTTTTACTTAATCAAGTACCTAATTAAACATTCTATTCTAACACGACCATATAGTTAGACATCGAAATGAAGATGTATACACAATTAACTTACTTTATGTATACCTTATCTATTAAATGTTTCGTGAACAAGGAAGAAAAAGCTTGCCTATCTCACTCGTGAGGTTATCCAAGGACAATTGATACGAGGTTTATCCAGGCATACATGCGCAATGCATGCCAAGAAGTTAAGCATATACATACCTCTATGCCTTTAAAAATTGGGGATAGTAAATATATCCTAATCATCACTATTGATTTTAGTTTGTCACTTCTGTTGAACTTGTTCTTAAAACACAACAAACTTGCTATACTCAATTACTTCTGCACGAAAGTTAAAAGTGAAAAGAATGTCAAAAACATTGGAATCCATAGTGGGGTTCTTGATTACTTAAATTTTTTTACAAAGTTCATTAATACTCTCTCATGATTTTTCTGCACCAAGATTGCCTTAACAAAATGACATCGTGGAATGAAAAAAAAAACATACATTACAAAAAGCCACCCATGTTATGGTAAATGCATGTTCATTGCCAAAATACTTTTGAGCAAAAGTTATAATCATAGTGTGTTACGTTCAAAATCAAATTTATTACATCCTTCTACATTTAAGATGTCCTACGAGCTTTGGTAGGGGAAGAAAGTTACAATGTAAATATAATTTAGTTGTGATGTGTATATTTAGCAAGGATTATTTTGGCAATTTATTTATAATAGATGAGGAGGAAATTTTTGTAGGGTACTCCTTACGAGCAAACTTTACCGTATTTACAATAAGTGGTTGGTTAAAATTAAGGAGTTATTGAACCTACTTATGTGTACCCTAGTCCTTCACTTATAGATGATGACTTGGAAGAGAAAGATGCCAACACACTAAGCATGGAGGAAAGCTCAAGTGAGATAGAAGACACACATCAAGGGGAAAACTTTATAAAAAGATCAAGATGATCCTCCACGAAGCCTTCCTCCAACATATAAATAAGATTCCAATTATCCAATTGTAGAACATCCATCACAAGATGCAAGGACTCATTCTTTAAACATGATGACAATATAGTAGGAATATCACAAACTAAACTAAGGCAAACAACACTAACAAAGCATTAGGCAATTCAAATTAGATGTTGGTTGTGTAAGAGAAGTTGGCTTACTTTGCACGAAGAGGTTTAAGAGTTGAACTATGATGAAGTATGAAGTCATAACACGTCAAGTCCATTAGATTTTACTAGCTTTTACAAGTTTTCACTATTTTAAATTATATCAAATGGATATCAAATCTGAATTTTTAAATGAGTCAATTTTGTAAAAACGAAACCACCTGCTATTGAAAACTTCAATATCCTAATCGTATTTTCTAATTATAAAAAGTTTTATATGGTCTAACCCCTAAGAGCTTGGTATGAGTAACTTTTTTCATATTTGATTCCTGTTGTTTTAAAATGGGAGCTATAGATATAACATTGTTAGTAGAAGCATACAAAAAAATATTTCTATCACATTGATTTACATCAATGTTATTTAACACACTTAAGAATTTATTCCTATTAAAATTATCTAAGTCATTAATTTTTATAATTTGTTGGAATTTTTATAAAAGATATTTAGTTAAAAAAAAAAATTTGATCCTCACAAGTATTATTTTTTTGTTATTGTTTTTCCTCACCTTTTTTTCCCTCCACCACGGTCATCCCACCTATCATTTTTCATTCATTGTTCTTGTTCACCACGTTTTACTCCCTCTCCACAAAATAATTATTCTTTTTGCTACTAATCTACTCACCACAGCTTCATCATCAAGCAATGTTGCTCCATCTTCTCTACCGCCACTTTTTATATTGATTTCCTTCTGTCACCATCATCGTGCATCATCACCTCCCAATCACCACCACTACCGTCTTTGTCTGCTCACGACGTCCACCTATAATATAAAAGGTCACAAGTAGAAGAGATCAAGCTTGCCAGCTAACTTCAAAGTGCAAATTCTCAACAAGAAGGCTTGCATCAACAGTCATATTGTTACTTCTTTAAAAATTATTGTTCATTAATTGACTGGTTAATTGCTTCCTATGCATTAACTATTTTTTCTCCTTATTTCTGCCTTTTTTATCAT
>JBAMIB010000024.1:4131643-4143398 GCA_037177415.1 Kaempferia rotunda
CCTTATTTCTGCCTTTTTTATCATTTTCTTATTACCTATCTATTTTGACAATAATTCTTGATCGTTTAATTTCTACTTGTTTCATTATTATGGATTCCATTTCCTACTTTTTTCCTTAAATTATTGTGTATCTAAAATTTATAATAGTCATTACTTGTCGAACCTCCATATTGTTATGATGAAAAATCTCACTATCAGAGAGGTAGATACTAGGTACAAACTTATGGAAAACGAGCTTAAAAACCTTCTGATCTAGAGTGGAAACGTTAGATGATTTAAAATTTATCTTGTTGGTGTAACTGACAAGCTGGTAAAGAACACAAGTGCTAAGCCAACATATCTTCACACACAACTCAACAATCACCAAGGCATTATTCACGTTGAAACTTGAAACTATTAATCAATCATTAACGAAGGGCCTAGGTGTAGACCTAAATTTGAATTAGACCCAAAAAAATACTACCTGCCATGTCAAACTAGATATCCCTAAATTCGATGGTTGACTAAATCTAAATGCATTCCTCGACTAGATTGTAAAGATTAAGGATTACTTTAATAGTAAGACCTAAATCAAACAAATACAATTTACAGAATTCAAACTCGTAGGTTTGTAAAGAATCCATGCAGAGTATCCAAGATCAATACATTCGCAAATGGGGATGAACCAATCATACAGTGGGTACACATGAAGTAAATTCTAAGTGAAAAAATGTATTTCAACATACTTTGAAAATAACAGTATATGTGGATCAATCTAAACGACCAAACATGAGAGTAAACAAATATCTAAGCAAATTTGAAACTTATGAATGCATTGTAAGCCCAAATTAGACCCTAGCGAAATCTAATCAATTTTATTAATGGATTAAAAACTAAAATTCAAAGACAGCTAGAATTATTTGTCCTAATCTTGATTGAAGAGGTCTGTCGAAAGCTGAAGATATTGAGCACTTTATAAAATCTCTTTACATGCATCCATTAGGCCACTTAACAAGCAACAATACTACTTATACACCATCACCGCAATTAGCAAGCCCCTTAGCCCGATTCACTCCTAGATCTGTCAGAAGTGAATAGAGACGGATACACAAGTCATTAGAAAAGAAAAAAAAAATAAATCTCTAATATTTAATTAATATTTAATGTTTTAATTGTCATGACAAAGGTCATATAACATCCACATGCATGTCTAGACGCAATCTTAGGGAACACAACAAAGAAGTTGACCCTCTTGACAAGCACCATGAAAATGAGAAAACTAAAGGAACAAATCAAAGGAACTAATGTAGCCTATTGTATCCTTTCAATATCTATCCGATGGCACGTGGAAACGAACTAGTATCTCCCACACGTGCAAAATTGTAATCGATAGAGGGAGA
This sequence comes from Kaempferia rotunda, assembly GCA_037177415.1. NCBI lineage: Eukaryota > Viridiplantae > Streptophyta > Magnoliopsida > Zingiberales > Zingiberaceae > Kaempferia > Kaempferia rotunda. Next base: position 4,133,023 of record JBAMIB010000024.1, read on the forward strand.
TACATGAGCATAGTTTCCAGTTCCACAGGCCCTCTCTAGGGTTGAAGTCAACTTGAAATCACATCTAAGCCCCTATAAGGTAGCATGGATAAATCAAATCTCCCTTCGTGTTACACAAAGTATTTGTCTCTAATAGAGATTGACCTATATAACGATAACATATAGTGTGATATTCTTCCTATGAATGTGGTCCATGTCATCCTTAGTCAACTTTGGTTATAAGATCTCTGCATTACTCATGACAGACAAAAATACCTATTCTTTCAAACACAATGGCAAAGCATTTAATACGTATCTACCCAAGTCCAAACCTAACTTGCTAAAGCATCCCAATTCTTAAGACAACCCCACCATCTTCTCACACAAAGAACATTTGGAAAAAAAAAATGGTACCATTAGTGGCCCATGATATCAAATCAAGCCTTAAGAAGGTTGAGAACGTTAAATGCACAGAGTTACTTCCCAGACCCCTACATATGTGTATGACCAATTACAATAAGGAATTGACCCCAAGATCACAATTGTCTAACCTACTACTTGTGAATTCGCTCACAACAACTAGATAAAACTAATCTGCGTTATATATGGGTCGAAAGCCCATTATTGTCAACCTCCTACCCTTACCTACCACTTCTTATTTATCTAAATAGTAAAGAGTTACTAAGCACAATAGAGAGATCTATATTGATGCTAGGAGGAAAGTTGCATCAAGTAATGAGGCTTATAACTTTCAGAGTAATACACATCGTAGATTTAAGGAATATAATATAGGGAACTATGTAGTTGTCTACATTCATCCTAAGGACTTTTCTAAAAACTCCACTAAAAAATTTCAAGCCCCTTCTTAGTGTCCTTTTCAAATTATAAAAAAAAAAATTACTACTAATGCATATAAGCATATGTTGTTAATTTGCACACAACCTCCTCAACCTACTAACCAGAGTTACTAAGCAAATTTTCATTATGCTTGGAAAACACGATCCAAGAAGAAAAGATGACAACTCACCAAGAAGTGAGTTCTCCTCAATGGAGGATCAATAGGGGAGAAGAATAATAATAATAAAAAGGACAGCCCGCCACTTCAATAGGGGAGAATAATACATACAAAAAAACACATTGACATCAAAAAAAAAAAAGTAAATGATTGAAGAAATAAATTAGCAGCTACCCAATTTGGCTAAAAAGACATCTCTACTTCATAACTATTCCAGCTTCTCACTTGACGAATTTAAGTTCTTTTCCAATTGAGAAGAATAACACAGTCAAGGATTTAATCCTACTAAAAGTTGTCTAAGTCATTAGTTTTTATAATTTATTGGAACTTTTTAAAAAGGTATATGGTTTTTTTTATAGGAAAGTTGGTTAGCTTTATTAGGATAATTAGGGTTTTATTAGAAAAATATATTATTTTATAAAGACTAAATAGTGTTATTAATCTACAAAAGGGGTTAAGATCTCATGTAATAGGTAAGTTTTGAGTTTATACAATTTTCAATTTCCTTTTCTTTGGGTAAGGATCATATTTTTATTTATCCACGGTGTTGCATCACTATTAGTTTTGGTTTATTAATAAAAACTTTTAAATGAGTTTGTTACTCTTATATAGAGAGTGAGTTTGAGATAATCCTGGAGTTAGATTGTTAGAATTTATTTTTTAGCTTAAAATCAAATAAATAAAGGAAGATATTTATATGCACAAAACAATGTGGACTTGCTACAAAAGTTTAAGATATATACATAGGTTTAATTTCAAGAACAAAATTAAAGAATCCCTAAGAGCAAATCATGAAATTATCTTTTGGATACTATTTAACTTGAAAATGAGCCTTAGTGCAATGGTAAGCTTGTTGTCATGTGACCTAAAGGTGACGGGTTCGAGTCTCGGAAACAGCCTCTTGCAAAGTAGGATAAGAAGTAGACCCTTCCCCGGGACCCACATTGGCAGGACCTTCGTGCACTGGGTTGCCCTTATACTATTTAACTTCATAAATTAGGAGAATAGTAAGAGGTTTTATCATCTAACCTCAACCTAGTTGACTTTTTGAGACCTTTAGTAAACCTTTTGGATAATATGAAATTAGAGTAGCAATTAAAAAGTCCCGGTATGGACCCATTCAAGCAAAATGAAGTAAACAATGCTTCCTTCTTTCACATGTGTCATGGACTATATTCACTATAATGTAGAAATTTAGGCCAGAACTCATTTGATATTCATTTCTCAGAAATAACTTCAAGAAGTTAAAGACTATATGACATGTATAAAATTCTAGAAAATAGACAAACACCCTAGAAAATACGCTAAAGCCTCTATTAGGTTAACTAGTGGCTAAGAAACAATGTTCATAATGGGCCAAAACATTCATGATAAGGTAAGAACTTAACATCATGATTAAATTGGCCTAGGAAAATTGCATTTGATACATGGGATGCAATTTCTGAGGTACAATATTGCATGAAATATCCAGAATCATTTACATATAATGGCAAGTGTTTTTACTATAGGCCTTACATGTTGTAATGAAAGATCATCACAATTTAAAGGCACTCGAGTCCATCTTCGTAGATAGCATATACTATCTATCATCCATGCATGTGATGCAATAGAGAGGAACTCTATTTGTCATTCGAACACCTTAAAACCAAAAAATATTGAGAGGAACTCTACTTTCCATTCAAACAACATAAAACCATATAGAATTGAGAAAATTTATACTTGTCATTCAACAAAAGAAATCCACAAAGATTAGCCACCTCTTGTTTGTTGATACTCTATTTTAGAGCTCATCATAAATCATGTAGAAGAATTAGAAGAATTTTATCAAATATCAATCTCAATGAAGAAATTAGTTTATCTACATCAGAGGTTTCTCTCACCAACAAAGTTACTAGGCAAACTAAAACAATTACATAACAATTTGAAAAGTTCTGAAGGTAATCTCAAGTATTAAGTGGTTATGATTAAGATTCAAAATCTTGAGCCGTATTAAAGTTTCAGTCTTTGATGGGAACGATGTTGTTTCGATATCGTGCCGATGTTTCGATACATGATGCTGGTAATGGGTTAGAGCTGAAGAAGAAAAAAGATAAAGTATAGGAAGGAGATTGTACTAAGCGCAGATTCTAAATCTTGTACCATGTCACGCAAAAGTCAAAACAATGGAAATATATCATTTCAGTAAACTATCAAAACTCGATACCACTCAACACATCCTTTGTTTTATCTCCTTCCTCCATCAACCTCCAAACTATTACCAACACCATACATTAGCGTGTCGGCACGAATAGTACCTTTCTGGTCAAAGACCGAAATTACAATACGATTCAAAATTTTAAACCTCAGTGCCGAGTGGTATCAAATTTCAGTACAGGAACAATACATTGTCATTTCACTCGACACGATACGAGATTTCAAACCATCGTTATGATTATACCTAAACAAGCTCCTAAAAAGTTTTCTGATGGAATTATCACACAAGTCCAAATCAGACACAATATATCAGGGAAACTTGTTGACACCGATAGGAAGTATCCTATTATTATATATGCCAAAAGTTTTACGTTGTTTACTTGTTTATAGTTTATATAGAATATGAATTAGTAATTGATGGAAGAGTTCTTAATGGAAGAGAAGATAAAAAGAAACTACATGCTTGAGTTTAAAGTATTTCTCCATGTTAGAGTTTCGGTATCTAGTTGGAATGGTATGATTTTGGCACTGTATTGTATTGTGCTCACAATTAGCATGGCTTTGGCATGCATCAAAGAATGTCGAGATGAATATAGATGTATTATATTCCTTGGATACTCTTCACATATTGTATTTACTTGTAAAAAAAAGGCAATAACAATTAAATAATCAATTGAATCAGATTTGTTATATTTGAAAAAACTATTGTATATAAAGGCATGTAGTTTCAAGCCTATAAGACCAACAGCCATAAGAAATTTAAAAACAAAATTGACACGCAAAGTTTGAGAGAACTAGTCTTTATCTATAAAAAGTTCATAAAAAATAGGAAAAGTATGATTCAATACCATTTCAGAAATATTATACGGAGGGTTAAAGACTTTCCCAGTACTTGCTGCTTCCTCAGTCAAATCTCCAAACTCATTTATGGTCCATGCATGCTTCCCAGGAGACAACCCACTAAAGCTAGCATCAATTTTTGCCGATTCCATGCTCACTTGAGCCAAACGTACAACTCCATATATAACTGGACCTTTGAACTCGGCAACGGATGCAGAAATTAAAAAATCTGGAAAAATGCAAGTTACTTTAACTATTAGTGTTCAGAAAATTGACAGTTTCCCATCTTTAGCCTTCCAATAACTATACAATCATATTCAAGCTCCCAATTATAATTTTGGTATAAAATTAACAAAATATCATGACGATCATACTAGAAGAAGATGTGTAGAAATGTCAAAAATGAACCCGACCCGAGTCGACCCAAAAAATATTTGGTTCGGGTCGGGTTTAAGTTGGGGTTTTCAGGTTGGGTTAGAGTCGGATTGGGTTCGGGTTAACCTGGGTTGACCTGAATTTAGGGTTTAGTAGATTTTTTTTTAGGTTAAATCAAATTTTATTTTGAAAATTAAGATAATTTTATGTTTATCGATATCAAGGTTAATATGATAGTGATGAAATATTAAGATAAAAGTGAAGAATTATTAGAAAAATAACTTAAAAAAATCTTTTTTAATCGGGTTATTCAGGTTGGTCAGTTTATCCGGGTTCTGGTTTCCAAGTTGTGTTCAGGTTCGGATCAGGTTCGAGTTAGGAATTTTTATAAAAAAAACTCCTTGCTGCAACCCGACCCAAACTCATCCGTCCATCCGAATTGACACGCCTATAAATGTTCGTATATGCATGCTTACCAAGTCATATCAGCATTATGTAGTTCATGTTTTAAAAGGTATACACACACACACACACAAAAAAATCTAGCAGCAAAGAGTCATTTACATGATACCAAACCTGTGTAAATATTTTCACTCTAATATAGGTGAATCACAATTTTAACAGGAATATACAGTAAAAACTTAACATGCTCATCAAATAATTTATAAAAAGCAACAGAGAGCTTAGCATTTGGTAGAATAATTAGAACTCTTCATATTGCAGCAAAAGCTGATTACGCTCACTTCAGTTACCCCTCACCGTCCCTACCAGGTTATATTAAGGGAGGTAAATTACGGGGTCAACTTATAGCCAACTATCAAGTGACTAGAGGGTGGGAGAGATTTTTTTCCCAAAAGGGCATGCATCTGCCGGAAATTGACCCCTTGTCCATTATAGTAAAATTGTCACCCTCTAACCAACTAGCACTCATGGGGCCAATTTAGAACTCTTTCTAGAATCAACACATGGTTGTTGTTAATTTGTATAGGAAATACATGTTACAAGAACAAAAAAGGGAAATATGAGAACATATATCAATTATATTATGAAGCTGCCAATAGAAAAAAAAAAAAAAAAAAAGGTAAAGCTTTTACTTTGATTTACTCAAGTCTTGGCATGATTACAGCAAGGAAAGAAAATAACCAACCATTAGGATTGCCTTGTCCAATTAATCGAGCAGAGCGACCTGTCTGGGCAAGAGCCTCTTCCATTGACTTCACAGAAATTGAGCCAAGAATCCTTACTACTTGATTGTTCAAATCTACATCAACATTTTTTATTCTATCAAGTTTTAGAAGATTATTCCTCACTGCTGAAACACATGCATCACATTTCATATCCACCATGAACTCTGTCTGAAATCACATAAAACAATATAGAAGAGGTGTAATCTGAGAAACCAGGCAACCTGAAACAAGTTGTGGAATATGGTGCAGGAAAACGAATTGAGGATCACCTATCTACTACAAAGTAGATTGCACCCAATTGGGAAAATGTAGCACATCAACCATTTGATATTTGAAATAGTTGGGTAAAAAATAACTTATTCAGTGTTGTTTTTATGATTTAACAAACAAATATCTTTTTTCTACTTGATTAAAAGTTGTAAATAGTAAAATAAGATAAAATTTATTTAAGTATAGATGATGATATAGTAGGAGATAGAGCTCAATCACATAAAAAGATTCATACAGCCGACCCCACCTAGTGGGATAAAGATAACACTTGGTTGTTGTATTACAAGTTGTAAGTAGCTGAAAAAGATAATGCAAAATTATTTAGTACTCAATTAATTTCCTGTTGTGGCAGTGATAATAATTTGATAAAAGTCGATGGTTTTGGTTTTAGTTTTTGAAATAAACTACATGTTACAAGAAACAGATCTGAATAACTAGACCAGAAAAGTGAAACAAAAAGTTAGCTGAAAGTTTGCATCTCAATAAATTTGATCTATACCTTTCAAACTATAAGAAAAATAATCTAGCTGTCATGCAATTAGACAAGAGATAATGGTAAATTAGTTACCTGAACAAAGGAATCTTAAGGTTTTACTTTTACTTCTGTAGTAAATGAAAGTATGGGTTTCTTTCACATGTTGTTTGATCAATTTATACTACTAAAAAAATAGAAAATTCCATCTTAATTTGTTTTTTCATCTTGCCTTGTTAACTGTAGCAGACCTCAATGTCAGAAAGAAGCATTCAAATTTTCCAAAACTAAATTAATGTGATTACGAGAAAAAAAAAATATGAACCCTAAACAATTACCTCCCGCAGGGAAAACATTCAAGTATGAAGTCTCTATATATGCAACACAAACGTTAGTAATTTTCAGTCAATAAAACCATTTGCAAGAATGTCCTCACCAAAAATTTAAAAAACAAATAGCATCCCAAAAGATAAGGTCATATACACGGTAAAGTACAAAAGAGGAGAGAAAAAATAACTGTAATCAATGGCGCAAAAGTGCATCTTACAGGAGTTCTGGCAAAATCATATCTTTCAGCAAAACAAAATCCCAAGGATTAGAACAAATAACGCAAGTAAGCATGAGAAGAGACGGGGATGCTGAGAACCGTAGGCGATGGTGCAAGAAGCTCACCTGGAGGAAGTTGGTCTTAATCTCCACGGCTGACGAATCCATACTGAGGGCCGATAAGCGGAGGTAGCGGGTCGCTAATGCAAAAGGAATGGAGCAAGGTAACTTGGTTGGAAAGGGAAACGAAGAAGAAGAAGAATAAATAGTTGTCGCTGCAATCGCTGTAGGGAGGGCAAAGCCCCTGAGAATACTCATTCCCCTTTTCTACTCTTCTCGATACGAGTCGGTTCCGCCTTTAATTTCTTGCTCGTTTCCGAGAATATTTTATGTTGCCCATGTATTTATCATTTATTTTATACTACATATTTTAAAAATGTATTTAATTCTATTTTTTTAAATGTATTTTTAAAGATTTTGAATAGGGTGTCAAAAATGAATCCGACCCGACGACCCAACCCGAGTCGACCTAAAAAAAATCAGGTTCGAGTTGGACATTTTCTAGTTCAGATCGGGTTCGGGTTGGAGGGTTTTTGGTTGAAAATTTTCGGATTGGATTCGGGTTGGGTTGGGTTGGGTGGGGTCGGGTTCGGATTAACCCGAATTTAGGGGTTAATTTATTTTTTAGGATTAAATCAAATTTTATTTTAAAAATTAAGATGTTTTTATGTATATTAATATCAATGTTAGCATACTAGTGAAGGAGTATTGAGATAAAAGCGAAGAATTATTAGGAAAATGATCAAAAAAAATTATTTTGGATTGGGTTATATGGGTTGTCTAGGTTGAGTTCGGGTTGGGTTCGGGTTGGTCAGGTTGGCCAGGGTTTGAGTTCGGGTTGGATTTAAGGGGTTTCGGATTGAGTTCGGGGTTCGGATTGAGAGTTAAAAAAAAAAAATTTATGACCCGATTTAAATCCGACCCAATCTATCCAAATTGACATCCCTTTTTTGAAGGACACATTAAACTATTAAAGTTTCTAAAATACTCAAATTTCACACTTTGATATAATCTGAATAGATTTATGATTGTTAAGTGATTAATCGTTGTCTAATTAAACGTGATATTAGCCAATCGATTGGATATAATTTTGTCGATTACTTACAATCAAACATTAGAGACCTTGAATTCGTATTAGAGCATCTCCAATGGTTAAACCATTAAATGAGATTTTTTTTTCCAAAGTGTCACATCAATGCCACATTAAAAATGAAAAAACCTATCATTCTCTTTACCATGTAAAATCTTTTCTATAACATTTGTGTAAGTCACACATTACCAATTATATAGCTCCCTACATTATAAATTACCAATCACAATGCAATCATTTATTACAAGCTCTACCTTCAAGAGAAAAAAACATGTTTGAGTTTTCAAACCTGCTCTTAAACTACAAACCTCAAATCTCACTTATACAATGGTTAAAGCTTTTTTAGTGAGGTTTTTTATTTTTATAAACCTCTCACAAACCTACCATTGGAGATGCCCTTAAATGGGATCATTACACTGGGCTTTTCTAATTTTTTTTTTCTAAATTTTATGTGCTTTAAAGTCATAAACACTTTTGCTCAAAAGTATTTTATAGTTTTAAAGGTATTGGATTCATGTTAACTAAGCATGGTTGCAGTTTTGGATTCTCTTATTTTGTCCAAGTTTATTTTAAGACATTTAATATCATAAAAACAAATTAGTAAAAGGTATTTGATAATAATTAGTTGAATGAAAATGACTCTAATAGATTGATTTTTCTTAACTGTAGTAAAAAGTGATTATGTTTATCCCAGGGGTTCTTCATTGTCCATTCACTGAGTCAACTTCTAGGCAACCACCAAATAAGCTATGGGGTGGGAAGGGTTTTTTCCCCTAGAGCATGCATCCTCTGAGAATTGATCTTTTACCCTCACTGTAGTAAGTATGTCATCCTCTAACCGACAGATTGATCACTCTTAAACACTTTAGGCTAAAGTTTTTATCACCACAAGGTATAAATTTCTTTCCAAATATTGTTACACTCTTGAGTTTCATTTGTTGAACAAGTTGTGCATCAAAGGGGGTGAATAGCAAATTCATGTTTCATTTTTCTTTTCGCCAATTATGCTTATCTATAATTGTTAGTATAGCGAAAAATAGAAAATAGAAATATATACAAATAGAGACTAGACACACACAATTGAATTTTACATTATTTGAAACCTCAAAATTTCTGCTCAAAAGCTTGGAGTCCTATTATAAGCATCACTATTTTCTTTGTCTGACACCTTCTGAAAGAAAAGAAACCTCTTACAAGGCCCTATTCTTACAATAATATAATCAATTACAATAAATACAAATAAAGATAATAATAATTATGTACTAAATAAAGATTATAAGAACTTAATTGCATGGTCATTGTAGAATTACTTTGGAATACTCTCGGCAACTCTAGAACATATTCAGGGGTGGACCCACATGGGAGGCTGAGGGAGGCTTCAGCCTCCCCCAACTTTGCTACGACTCGCAAACGTCGCCAAAGTTTCGTCGCGGACGCAGGTGAAATCGAGGAGGCTGAGGAGGCTTCAGCCTCCCCCAACTTGGGCACCTCGCCGCCTCCCACGACACAGACACCAGGCAGGCGACAGCAGCCAGCAAGCAATAGTGGTCGCCGCTGCTGCAGTGTAATTCAGCCCTCCCAGAAAAAATTTTCTAGTTCCGCCCCTGAACATATTAGCATCTACTTTGAAATAACCCTAAATGAATCTCGCAATGACCTCTCTATTTTGTGATGATAACCCGCAAACTTTTATATTCATCACCACCCGTCAACTATTTGCATACTATCAATTGACTATTGTGTTTGATGGAACCGTTATCATAGAAATGACAGGTCTGCATATTCAGGATCCTCATTAATCACTTATGAAACGACCATTAGTCGACTATTCTTTATAGAGTATTTTTCTAAGTCAACTTTTGACCCTTATGTTTACTCTAGGAAAATATCAATAACTCCATCAGTCGATTGAAAATCTTTCTATTCAATCCCTAATTATTTTACTCAACTTCTAAACTTGTTATTTAAGTCAAACAAAAAAACATCAATTGACTGTCTCGATTGAATAACTTTTTATTATTTTTTAGGAAAATATCATTCATATTGAAAATATTATGACTAATATTGTTTATTCAATCGACTTATAGTGTTCAATAATTGGGATTGCTCATAGTGCTGAAAATATTATTCACGGTGTTGAAAATATTATTTACACTAAATTCTCCCATGCTAAGAGACTTTATGTCTCTAGGACATTTTTGTAGAAATTGAGAAAGAGAAAAAATAATAGTCGTCTTTATTAATCCAAAACAAAACTACTATAGATTGGTTATCTTTGCCCTAAGACAAGTATCATATATATAGCATACAATGGATACTTGGTCAATTAACCAAGTAAGAGAATTATTC
>JBAMIB010000024.1:4151600-4167478 GCA_037177415.1 Kaempferia rotunda
TGTTCATTTATTTTAGATATAAAAGTAACCAGTAAATCATGCAATCAAGTTCACAAGTAGCTCTGATACCACTGTTGAGTTCCGTAGTAAAATAAAGTATTAAAATTAAACGCAGTGGAAAAGAAATCCACCAGAGATCCATGCGAATTTAGGTTATATCGTTGGTTTGGAAATAATGTTACCTAGCCTCTTGATGCGTAAAACCATTTTGCGTATCTAAGGAGTATGGTCGATCTCAACATGATCAGTACATTCACATTTCTAGTAGTTTCCACACGAGCACAACTACCACTCGTCTCACGTGCGAGCATAATTAGAGAATCACAATATATTATTCGTAGTGCTAGCTACCGTGCATATATATGAGTTCAGATAAAACTTTAACTTTTAAGGTTATCTTATCATATAAGGCATGTTCCCAACCATCAAATCTTATCTAATAAGACTCAAGTAAAACATGACTAAATCTTATCTAATAATAATTTTTCTAATAACATGATCAAATCTTATCTACTAAGATATTATCTAATAACGCGAGCTTCATTTAGTTTGGATTTATTTGAAAACCCCAAATAAATATTAGATTAACCATTAATCTAATAACTTTAAGAACCGATTAATCTAGTAACCCAATAAGATCCAATTAGATTAACATGAGATTTGATTATATTCCCAATAAGAAATATTAAACAAAAGTCAAAATTATTTATCCTTTTAAACCAATTCATCTAGATATAATTAACAAATTAAATACAAACTAAATATGACAACTAGTCCTAGTAATTGATTGTCCAGATCTAACCATTTGTAAACATTATTCCTAGTATATAATGGTATTGAGATAATGTGTTTCATTAACTAAGCTTGATAATGAGATCAACCGCTCGGATAAAGAGGCTACTCGGGAAGATAAGTCACTCGGGATCTGTCGCTCGAGAGATCCCGCTTGGAAAAAAATGTCTAGTAATACGGAAGCGTTATAAGACTAAACAATGAACAGTCACATAAGGAGATATAGTTGTATTAATGACAAAAAAGATACCAGAAGTCGTTTAGTATTCTATGAGCCAATAATAAACTCATTAATAACCCTCTATTTTAATGTCCTCATCGCCTTCATAAAGACAATTATTAAAGGGAGAAGTGAAACGTGAATTGTTTGTATTAAATGTAGCATATTAATTCTAAGAAATTTGCTTAAGAGAGAGAGGGTGTATAAAAGGGGGGCAATGAAATAAAAATGGGGATCTCAGTTTTTCTCATTGACGACCACTCCTGCCATAACTCTTATCGCTTTCTCGAATCAGGATCAGGTTTCGCCGATGAAGCCGAAGCGAGGAGATTTTTTTTATATATAAGATAAGGCGCGAGAGATTTGGTGAGATGTCTCGGAGTGTCGTTTAAACAACATCCGGATCATACACGCCGTAGATTTTTGGGAATTGAAGGGTAAATTGGAAAATGAACCCACACAAAGTTATGCGATTTGGACAATCCCAAAACACCAACGCAATTGGATAAAATGCATAAAGAGCTATGTGATTTGCGAAATCACCGAAGAAAAAATGAAACCTGCTACCTACCTCGATCTCTAGTAGCGATCTTAATTCTATAGTACTTTGGGATACTCTACGATATATAGTGATCTCGATCCTATAGTATTTCGGATATCAAATTACTAAAGTCTAGCTATTTTAATAATTTTTAAAAGAGAGATATTGTTTTAACATTATGAATAATTAAAAGCTAGTACGCTTTCAAATAATTTTATGTAAATGATGGATCTTTTTAATTATAGTTATTAATTATATTTGTGCTTAACTCATCCGATGAAAGGTGCTCGTTGTTATCACAGCAAGATGGGCCATCACGCACAGCAATTACACGTAAATCATTGAGGATTAAAGCAACGGCGAGAAGGACAGGCGGGTTTCCAGTATTTGTGCTAATTAAATCCCTTCTCCGTCCTCTCGAATTGACATACATGCGAATAAAATAGGAAGCGAGGCGAAAGGGAGTGCACTACGCTGCCAATAAACAACGGAAGTTGTCGGCCATTAACAGGACATATATCCACCAAAGCATCATCCTTCTTCCTCTCCCTCGATCCTACCTCCTGCTGGTGTTTAATTATATATAACCATGGACGCACTAATTAGCTAGTGATATATCAGACGACAATTAAACCATGACGGGTTTAGGTTCGCCTTGCGGAGCTTGCAAGTTCCTGAGGCGCAAGTGCGTTCGGGGCTGCGTCTTCGCCCCCTTCTTCTGCCACGAGCAAGGCGCCGCCCACTTCGCCGCCATCCACAAGGTGTTCGGGGCCAGCAACTTTTCCAAGCTCCTCCTGCACGTCCCCGTCGCCGACCGCTCCGAGGCCGCCGTTACCATGGCCTACGAAGCCCAGGCGAGGCTTCAAGACCCAGTCTACGGTTGCATCGCCCACATCTTCGCGCTACAACAACAAGTATATAAATATAAATATATATATCTACACGCACATACATACATGCTCTTCATGATTAATTCTGCACGAGCGCGTGTAATTAATTCTCTGAGTAATATCCATCAATTTATGTTTCAACCTGTTGAAATAATTAATTGGTACGTAGGTCGTCCATCTGCAAACTCAACTGGTCTCTCTCAAGTCCCAAGCAGCTGCTCGAGGGATCGACCAAATTACTACGCCTCAAGCTGGCGGCAGTAGTACTACTCTTGTGGACAAGTTTTCTCCCTTCCTCTTCCAAACCGGAGATGGCCATCAAGTCAGGAACTCGCCCGATCCCAACTGCGGCAACGTCTCCTACGGGAGGGAGGAGGAAGGATCGTCCAACTGCCCCATGGCGGAAGTCGAAGGTAGCAGTTGGAGGGCGGCCCAGTACCATGACATGGAGGACCTGCAATCGGTGGCGTTAGCTTATCTCGGTCGATCCTGAGATTTTATTTAATTTGCCTAAAGTACTGGAAGGATATATATGATCATGAGGCTACTTTTGCGGATCCCAAGCTTGGCATCGAGGCATGCGGTATATATCCGAGTCGGCCGTTGTGCTACGTGATTTATAAGGAGCAGAACCACGATGAATCTGCAGCAGCAAGCTAAGTCATTCACATGATATATATATGTATATACTTATTATATCAGCTGCATGTGTTAATTAGAAAGATACAAGTTGATTACAATTTCAACCCTTTTTTTTTTCTTGATTATCTGTGAGCCATTCCAGAACTAGAAAATTAGATATATTACAAAGGCATGCCCTTGATGAATCAGATTCCATTCAGGTACGTTGTTCTTCAAGCAAAAAAAAAAAAATGAATAACATCAATTTGAGGGCATAGATTATTCATTATTTAAACGTACGTGGGCAAAAGCAAACACAGAATATATATATCATAACATCTAGATCTAATTCCTCAACCATCCAACATGAATGTACAATCATATATCTGGATTAACAGTCTGTACAATCATGTATGAAACCTAGGTTTCATAGTGATCATAATTAAAGAGGATTTTGTTCAATTTTATTGCTGGCTAGCTGTGTTAAAAAGTACTTCATGTATTAATTTGGATTGCCCAGCAAATTAGATACACAGATACAAACAAGCTTAAGTTTACCGAATAGTTTATTTTATTACAAATTTATAAACTATGTAGTATATATACCAAGTTTCAGAGTTCATGGACTACCCCTTAGGACCAGAATATATGAAGGAAGATGTATGTGTCAAAATCCAGGGTAATACCTATAATTTCCAAGGTATTTAAACTACAAACAAATTGGTAGATTGAATGCGCTTTCTCGTGCATATTGTCTTTTCTTGATTTTGTAATTAACTTGAAAATTCTGAAATTTATATATGAATTAAGCATTGATGACAAAAAATTAAAAAAAAAAACAGCGCATAGGAACCAATTAATTACCATATAATCGATTTCAATCAACAGGCGTTTATCATACAAGTAATGTTTGCTGTTATAGTTACTTATGTTATTTATATAACAATTGTGATTGTTATCTATATGATTATCATATTTATGATAATGTTGATCATAGAGGCTTGTAAGAACTTGTATAAATTTCTATCGTACGTGCTAGCTATAAGGTCATGATCAAATAACTATGATTTCTACTTTATTTCAGCTTCCAAAGGTAATAGCTTTCGGTTACGCAAGAATAACTATTAGATTTCATAATTTGCTTTACATGGTCAATAAATAATTAATTGTACAAAAAAACAAGTGGGTTGTAGAAGTGTTTATCATATAAATAGTTAAAAGGATCAATATTCTTTGTATTGGTGACATAGTATATTATATATTATTAGCAAAATTCAGGCATTGTAGAAACATAATATAATTAATATAAGCATGATCTTGATATATATTAGACAGCTTTGCCCATACATATTTTCATATAACCCGATTATATATATGCACCACTAATTTAGATATATATTCTATAACATTCATCATGCATTTGTCACTAACATTCACCAAGTTAAAAAAAACGTTCACCAGATTTAAAGTTTACTGAAGGTAATATGAAAATAAATTATACGAAGAAACTAGCCATTATGAATCATGTTTTGTCTACCTTAATTATGAGTTGATACACCAAGATACAGACCTTGACCTTGCTAGCTGCTGGCACAAATATCCATGAAAGATAATGGACTGCACTAAGGACGACTTCGTAGCTGTCCATTCTGAGCATTCCGAGCTCCTCCACCTTCTACAAAGTCGGCACATCAACACGGAGATTAGTGGAAGATCATCAGTTAGCTAGGCTTAGGACTCCGAACTCCCTCTCGTATGCTTAACTTAATTAATTTCCCAAGTTTCTAATTTTAATGGTGTCCCATCTACAACAACCGCTACACTCATGTACTGTAAGGTTTTTTTTTCTATAATAGGACGACAACCTAAAGACCTTTGGTCGCTACACTCATGCACTTCTAAATTTACTCTGATATCTAATGGAAAATTTTTATAGAGTCAGATTGATCATTTTCAGAATTAATTAGTTCAAAAAATCAAATACCAGTTGGATTACTAAGAAAAAATTAAAAACTATAACTAGTTATGTTTCACAATCCTTACGTGACCCATCCATGATCCACGATCGAGGATCCATATAGCTCAACGACTATAGGGAGGTGGCAGAAATTAAGGATTAGGGTTTAGACTTTTATCCCCTATAAGTACCTAGGTATGCAATTGAGAAAGATAGCCTATAAGTACCTAGTAAGCAATGAAGAAGTACCTAGTATAGAAGATTCCAAAAGTAACTCATTTAATTTACAGGATTATAGGTCATGAACTAGGAGCTTAGAAGTTGCTAAACCATGTTTTTGTGTGATATGTGCTTGTTTATTTCCACTGCTAATATGTTTTTATGACCTTGTTGTCATCACAACAAGAGATAATTAAATTCTAGCACTTACTTTTACCTCCTCATGAGCATTTTTTTGACCAACATGTTGGTGCAATCATGCCCTCAGCATGTGAACATGAAATTTTGATGTTTGGACACTATAAGTTATACAATATTATGTATCTCAAATGTACATCAAGTATAGGAGCAGGTAAATTTGATATGCGTTGTAGGTGCAACAAAGGAAGTGCAAAAAGGCTCTTGACAAGGGTAGAGAAAGTCGAAGATTGAACACTAGGCAAAAAAAGTTCTAGCTAGCGAGTCGAGCACAGGATATTATGCAAAGGAAGTCCCAATAAGTTAGGATTAGACGCTAGGTAAAGGAAGTCTCAGTAGGTTAAAGATCAGATGCAAGTTAAAGGAAGTCCCTGTTGAAAATTTAATTTGAATAAAAAACTAACTAGATCGTTGGATCTAGATTGATAAATCTGAATTATTGATTTGAGAAGACATAAGTGCCCTTTGGATAGTTCAATATGATCCATTGATTTCACAAGGGCGGTACCCTTTTGAAGAGACATTGTATCTCTTGGAAAGGTATGAAATCTAGATCATCCAATTCAAGTTGGATGGTTGAGATCTAATTGAACTAAGAAGTTTTTATACCCCTTCATTTAGTATAAATAAGATCCCTCACATCCTCATCTACTCACTCAATTCATTCCAAGCAAAATAAGCATTACATTCCTACTTGCATTGGAGAGTTCAAGAAGCTTTTTCGGTTCAGAGGTCTTGCGATTTACAATGTTGCTATCACAGATAAAGTCGTTGCATCTTGATAGATGATTGCCCTGTTCTGTGAGCATCGTGCGCGGGGCAAATTTATCTTAATTAAGAGATAAAGTTCAACTCTAGCCTTGACTTGGCTAAAGCGCGCGGTGTTATATCGATATTCTACCCTTGCTCAGATTGCACTACCACTAGCTCCAACAACCCCAACAGGTCAAGAATTAGATGCTAAGCAAATGCATAAAGGATCAATGAGTTGACAAGGACTAGACATAAGTGAGCAACTTAATCGTAATAAAAAAGTTTAGGAGGTCTAGAATACCTCTTAGCACTAGGGTCAGTTCAACAATGATGTATTAGTTCCTTGGAGGAATGAAATTAGCAAGTGCAAACTCAAGCTATATGCAGATGGTGCAAGCTTACAATTAAGGTAGAGAGGGAGGGGTAGGTGCATAGCATATAATATTTTATGAGTTGATAGTTAACAATTATAAACCAATAAACAAAGTACGCTGCAGAAATAAAATAAATATTTTAAAGTAAACACTAACTTGACTAATCATAGCCAATTACAAAACTAAGGTTAGCATGCAAGGTTTAATATATAGAACGCTTAGCAAGATTAGCTAGCATACAAGATCTGATAGAAATAAAAATAATATTCTTATTAAATATCTCCTTTCCAGAAGGTCTTTAGAGGTGGAGAAACCTTTTAACAATAATCTCTACAATAAAGCACAAATTTATAATAAAAACATACGACAAGTAAAGAGTAAGAAAAGCTACAAGTAGGCCGATGTTGACTAGGTGCTTGGAAGTGAGTAAGTGGGAAGTCTAAGTAGGTTAATATTGACCAATGTTTGGTAGTCAAGTGAGAAGTCCTGATCCTAGGTAAAGGGAAAGTCAAGTCACGTTAAAGTTGATCGGATGACTAACAAAGAAAAAGTCAAGTCGGGTTAAGATTGATCGGAAGACTAACAAAGGGAAAGTTCAAGAAGATCATCGGCAACTAGATGCTTGATAAGAGTATAGTCCAATTATGTCAAGGTTGATTGGGTATCTAACAAAGGAAAAATTCTACCAGGTTTAGAGACTTGGATGTTAGGCAAGGGTAAAACTCACGCAAGTCAAGGGTAATCAGATGTTTGGAAAAGGAAAAATGCTAGGGGAGTGAACCCTAAGTAGTGAGAAGTCTAGAGGAGTGAACCCTATATATGCAAAGGAAAAAGCCTAGTGGAGTGAACCCTATGTAGTACGAGAAGTTTTCGAGCATTGAATTCCAAGCAAGAGGTAAGCCAATAGGTCACATAAACTAAGGCTTCTTTGTTTGTTCATGTTTGGATGCTTGTCTTATTAGAACCTAGAGCTAGAAGTAAGACTAGAGAGCATACAGACGCAACAAGACCAACTCCGGAGTGAACTAGACTTAACCTAGTTTGAACCTAACCTAAACTAGTTCGATCAACTAGAAAACTGGTACAGGCAACTAGATAGCCAATCTGGTTAACCGAATAGCCGGTCCGGTTGATCCAAAATTGGTCAAGTAAATCAGAAGGGGTTCGGATGAGGTAACTTGGTCTTTCGACAACTAGATCTAGTATAGTCTACGAAAAAATTCTAATCTATCAAAAAAACATGATAATGACAAGATCACGAGAATCAGATGCTAGATTGTGAGACTCTATCTTTGCATCAAGTTTGACGAAGGTTCAACCGATTGAACATGATTTTTAGGTTGATCGAAAAAGTCAGATCGAACTCTATAAAAGGGAGATGAAGACAGAAATCTCGGTCATCAAATCTAAACTCAATCTTCTTAATATTATGTTCGAAAATATCTTCAAGAGCCTTGCTCGTGTGATCTAGGAAGGTCCAGAATGAGTGACACTATGCTCAGGACCTCTAGAAGAGATCTACACTTATGTTTTCTTCTTTACTAAAATTCGTATTTGAATTTATTTGTGCTTGTGCTTACTTGAATTTGTAAGAGATTTCTTCACCGCTGAAAGGTATCTGGAAAGGAGAAAGTATTAGTTCTAGGACTTGAGATATAGCCTTAGATGTAGCAACCTTTGGGGGTTATGAACCAAGTAAACAACCCTAGTGTATCTTATGTTATTCTTTGAATTTATCTATTATGTTGTGTACTTACTTGTAGATAAGAATGACACAAGAAAGTGAGTAAAATTTATGAGCTCTATTCACCCTCTCCCCCCTCTAGCAAATCCATTTGGTCCTATGTCCTCTGGGACTGCATGTTAACTACCAGTTTATATGAAAAATAGGCTATCTATGTGAATTGAGCTGAGGGAATTGTTAAAAGAAAAGTAAGAAGGTTTTTTGAAAAGTGATATGAAAACCAACTCTTGAGATAATCCTAGAATTTCAATTCCAGCACGATGGCTATTGACAAATTTAGTTGTGATTACCTCTCTTACCTTGAGGTTAGACTGTGCTTGAAGGTGGTTTGTCCTAAGGTAATCAATATTTTTTCTCAAAATGCACCGATTATCTACCCTAACAGCAGCCATGTTATATTCTCATAATAGTTGAATCGGGACAGACCTTTTACGCTTTGTGACAACCAATGCTACCCTCAGAAGAGTTGGGACTACTTTCGTGATCAAACTCTCAGGTTCAATTCATAGATCCGAGATTAGAGTTCACCTCTTGTACCATCCCCTAATCTCTAACATATGCAAACGTATGTTAATACATCCATAGTTAAGCATACTAAAATTAAATCAATAATAAAACATGTCTTTAATAAAAAAGAGGAATCACAAATGTCAATTTGTTAACATAACATTGGGTTACTCTCTAATCTTAGAATTAAGGAAACTACTCTATTACAACGAAGATACAAGCCATAGACATTAAGAAAAACAATCTACAATTGAAAAACAAGAGTAAAGTATAGAAAGAACTCGATTATAGATGTCGTTGACATCTCTAGAAGATCTCCACATGCTCTTCGATGGTCAGGAATATCCTAGCTCTTTAGATGTCTTGGAGAACGACTCTCTTTTTGGGGTTTCCTATCACAAGAACCTCAGATACCTATATCCGGTACCCCTTGGTTCTATTTATAGCCACCAAAATATAATAAACTTTCCTAAAAATAGGAGAGGATGTTGTCATAAAACCCTAACGAACCACGACTGTAGTGGCTAGCACAAGCATGTCATGGTTCGTGTTGGAAGTTTCCTCATCAAATCTTAGAATGCACCACAACTGTGACAACTACCATGGGCAGACTATGATTCCATGTGGCTTCTTTGGGTGATGTTCCAATGGCAAATCTGACTCCTAAATGATCCATGACCATGGTGGCTACCACGATTTAAGCTGTGGATCATGGTGCAATATTGTTCCTTTAGCTTTTTACCTTAAAAGCATGCTCCAATACAATGATCTCTTCACATCCTATAATAAAACATGCAAAGAGTAGTCATCCAAACTAAACAAATGTAAAAGATAGAAGTTTATGCAAAAATACTTATGTAATGAATTAAATTTATGCTAAATGAGACCAAAAATCATTACTTATCCTAAAATATCCCTAGACTTAAATCATTACTTATCCTCAAGTAAAACATGTAGTTAAAGCTAATGTGTGAATGAAACATCATCATCCCTGGCAAAGTCATATAATACTATCAAGTAGTTTTATTAATGAATATAGACACACGAATTATTTCACTGTGGCCTGCTGAAAGTTCTATATGCACTATGCAATGTGAGTTGACTCTAAAATATATATTGTCAATCTAAGTTATTTCGTTATTTCATTGTGTTTCTAGAATTTCCAACGCAAGAGGCACATTACTTGCCACAACAAGGTTCATCCCCTTAATGCTTTGTATTTTCCAACTTGATTCTAAAGGAGCACTCAATGTCAAGGTAAGCTAATATGTATTTTCCTAGTAACAACTGAATCTCAAAGGGGTACCTAGTTGGTATTTCCCCAATAACGACTGGGTCTCAAAATGGTACCTAATTGCTTATACTCGTTGTCACACACACACACACACACACACAAACACATATTTTAAAAAAAAATCTTAATGAGTTTCTCAACTCGAGTGTTTCTCCAATAACCAAAATGCAATGGGTGTCTCCAAGGAAACTAAAGTACTAGTTAAATGTAATGAATAGTAACTTTTTTCTGATACTTTAACTCTCAAAATCAAGTTTTATGTGAAAGAAGATACTTAACAAGTAGGCCAACAATGAAACTCTTTGATTCAACAATGCTCATGTCCTACTATTATAAACAAAAGAAAATAAATCGCTAAAGATATGAGCATACTTTCAAAAGCACATTGAGATAGCTACCATTTTATGTGCAAAACATGTTATCTAGACGAATCAAATTAATTAAGAGGATTGTTATGAAATCAAAGCAAACTAAGAAGGATATATGAAAAGTGATGAGAAAATCAGTTCTTGAGACAATCCTAGAATTTTAGTTTCACCACAATAATTGTTGGCAAATTTAGTTGTGATTCCTTCTCTTACATCAATGTTAGATTATGCTTGAAGGTGGGTTGCACTAAGGTAATTGATGTTTTCTCTCAAAATACGATGATGTATCTGTTGCTACAGTTTGTACTAATAATCAACTCAGATTTTGATGTATGACAAAGGTTAAAATTAGATTTGTGATTTAATTTATTTACCAAGTGTGCAAGACTGAAAGACTTGTTGGAACCTAGCTGACATTAGGCTGAAGTCTAGTTGAAAATTGGCAAGAAAATTGGATAGATTGATATCTGACAAGAAGTCCAATTGAGTCTATAAGACTTGACAACTGGCTAAAGTCAAAATGGAGCATCTGGCAGACATACTTGGTGGGTCAAGAGTTGAGTAAAGTAGTAAATGGTAAGGTATTCACTGGAGGAGACTAGAGAGTGATCCAGTGAGAATGAGCCTCGGTGGGGCTGTAGACACTGATCCAACTTAAATCTATTCTGGAAGTTTAAGTTGAGACCATGACTAGAAATGATATCTTATTTTTAATGTGCTAACTCAGTTTTGCCAGTTACCTTTTGTTATTTGGACTAACGTATCTTGCAAGAGTTAGCCTTGGATGAACAATGCTCAAGGCCCCTTGAAGCTAACCGGAGGTGTCTCGGAGTTGAATGGAGGTGCCTTGGATAGGACGAAGGTGCCCTGGATAGGATAGAGGCACCCTCACAGAGATAAGTTTCGAAGATAAGGCTTCACTGCAAGGAGGTACCTTGGAGTGGACCAGAGGCGCTTTGGAGCAGACGAGAGGCACCTCAAAGTGCATTGGAGACACCCTTGCGTGGATAAACACTGAAGTCTTCGGATTAGATAAGGGCCATTGGAGGCGCCCTAGACCCTTGGAGGCACCTTCAATGCTATTTATATGGAACATTTGACCAACATCATAAGTACAAATCTTCTACATGAATTCTTACGATTATTCTATTACTACGTCCTGGCACTACTGCCATATTACTACTCGACTACATCCGACCGCTACTGGCAAACCTACACCAACACACGAGTGTATCCATTTCGACATCTTCGTGTTGGTAATGTATTTCTTTTTATGCATATTGAATATACTTGCAAAAGGAAAGTGTAAGGTTTTACACTTTCCTCATACTTTGTATTCGATATTTGAATTTAGTGGAATATCCATCAGAAAGGTCCAAAGGGCCTAGGTCTTGGAGTAGGCGTCACCAAAGGATTCAAACCAAGTAAATCAGTGTGTCTTGTTCTCTCTTCTTTCTTACTTAACTATTTTGATTTCTACTGGCATTGGTTTTGAAAAGTTTGAAAAAGAAACATTTTCAAATACACGTGATTCATCTTCCCTCTCATGTACCTACGATCCTATAGTATCTACCCCAATGCAACCTCTATTCTCATGGTAGTCAAATCGGGATAGACCCTTTACGTTTTGTGATCAAACAATGTTAACCTTGAGAGTGTTTGAACTACTTTCGTGATCAAACTCTCAAGTCCAATTCTATAGATCTAAGATTAGAATTCACCTCTCGCACCATCCCCTAATCTCTAACATATGAAAATGTATGTTAATACATCCATATTTAAGCATGCTAAAACAAATCATGAATCGAACATGCCATTAATAAAGGAGAGGAATCACAGACGTCAATTCATTAACATTACATCAGATTACTCTCGAATCCTAAAATTAAGAAAACTACTCTAGCATGATAGAGATACAAGCCATATACATTAAATAAAATATTCTACAATAGGAAAACGAGAGTAAATTGTAGAAAGAACTCTATTGTAGATGTCGTTGACATCTTTAGAAGATCTCCATGTACTCTTTGTTGGTTGGAATTTCCTAGCTCCTTGGATATCTTGGCGAACGACTCTCTTTTGGGGTCTCCTATCATGAGAATCCTTGATACCTGCAGCCGACGCCTTTTGGTTCTATTTATAGCCACCAAAATATAATAAACTTTCCTAAAAATAAGGGAGGATGCTATCATAAAACCCTAACGAACCACAGTAGTGGTGGCTACCACGGGAAGACCATGGTCCATGTTGGAAGTTTCCTCATCAAAGCTTAGAATGCACCATGGTCGAGGTCCTTGCGGCTTCTTTTGGATGATACTCCGATGGCAAATTTGACTCCTAGATGATCCACGCTATTGTAGCTAGCTACCACGGTCTGGTCATGGATCATGTTGCAATGTTGTCCTTTTCTTTAACTTTTTGTCTTAAAAACTTGTACCAACGACAATATATTCACATCCTATCAATACAACACAGAGTAGTCAACTAGTCATTTGAACTCAAAAGTGAAAAGAATACAAAAGCTAGAAGTTTATGCAAAATATGCTTATGTAATGTAGTAAATGTATGATAAATGAGAATGAAAACATATGCATGATCCTCACACATCAATCACCATGTTAGCCAAATTCAAACTTCAGTGGATGAAATCAACAGCTAGATTAGCATGGTCAGAGAGACAAGAAGCATTTCCTAGCGATTAATTAAGAAATGTACCACATTAGCATCTGATTGTTAGGACCAAATAAATTTAAATATCTATTTTCAATGTGAAACTTTATTTACAATATTGTAAATCCAACATTGACAACCTTTTATAAAAGGAAGGGCTCTTGTTTTAAGATATAGAAAATACAGATATTAAAAATATACTTTCGAAATCATGAGGTCGTAACGCTACTCGCAAGAGATCCACTCGCTCAAACTTCTTAGGTAACTTCACTCATTGTTCTGTATCTTTAAAGTTTTCTAACTATCTCTTTCTTACTAAAATAGATGTTTATATTCTCAATCTCACAAATTTGTGTAAATAATTATTTGTTTGAAGTTTCTCCACCTTTAGAAAATATAGAAAGAAGAAAGTGTATTAGAGGTTATTTGAGGTTGTTCCACCTAACATATCATACGCCGTGGAGTAGAAATCCAAGAGGAAAACCATAAACATATTACGTCCTGATTATGTGAGAGTATTGGTTAATTTTTATCTCGTTGTTTTTATTTATCTGCTGTAATTTCATGTACTCAATTTCAATTTTATACTTAGTATATTTTATTTATTTCTGCTGCATTTTATAATTCTGATTGTATTTTTATTTATCATCTCAAAATTAATTTGAACATGTTATTCACTCCCTTTAGCATGTTCGTGATCCTACAAATTTAAATTTAAATTTAAAAATGAATGAAAACTCAAATTTAAATGTTAATTATTTTAAATAAAAAATAAGATTTAAATTTTAGAAAATTCAAAAAATCAGAATAAACTCTAGAAAATTAAAACTATTGGAAAAACAAAATAAAACTTAGAAAAGATTCTTAGGAAATTTACTAATGGGTCTAAATCACAAAATCTAAGATGAGAAAGACAACCAATTCAAGGATATAAAAGACTCACGAATAACAAATACTTAGATTATAAAACTAATACAAATAACATCATTCCCACCTACCATACGTCGGTGGGCAAACTTTATCGAATTTGCTTCTGTCATGTAATTATTGCTGTTGCTGTCTTTTGTTGTAGATTTTGCTTCTTCAATTATGCTCTTATTTGGGAATTGCCACTATTGAGAAACTCTGTAAATCTTTCAATAAACTGGAGAATGAATCGAAGATATGTACATTTACTTTTTTAAAGAAACTATTTACTCCCACTACAGTGATGCACTTGGAGTAAACAAATCTTCTTCTATGATACAATGGATTCTTTAATATTGTTGTTTTCAAAGTGTATGCTTGAAAACAAGCCCAAATACCTTGAAAATATTCAAACTCAACAGTTGAATGTTTGTATATTATAAGCAACACTTTAAAAAGCAACTTTAAGATGAAAGATTTTTTATTTTAAGATGATGGAATATTTGTGTAGAATAAAATTTTATAGTGGTTAAATTATTCTTTATGATAAGACAAATCTTTTGGATCCTAGCCTTTCATTCAAATATCAAAAGATACCAATATATAAAGGGACATAATTGAACAGACATAATTGTTCTGATTCCTTATCCCTTCCAATCTTTTCAATTTTATGGAAATCACCAACACTATAGAGTTCTATTTGATTCTAAAACCAAACTTAAGTTCAGGAATGAAAATAAGATAATAAAGAAGACTATCTCTAAGTTTGACCTTGATGTAACAAATTTGACTAAGAGTTCCAAGGGATTCAGAAGAGTCATCAGTTGACTAATTTAGTGGTAGATTAAAGTACAATAAGAGATTTTTTTTATAATCTGGATATTCAGTTTTCTAAATTAATTAATTATGATTGATCCGGTCGGTAAAAGCGGAGACCAGGTCAGCATAATAGGTCCTGGTCAAGTCAAGTATCATGCTGAGACAGGAGTCAACAGAAAGGCCAAATCAACAATCAACCGATCAAACGAGTCCGACCGGAAGGAGACACCAGCTAGTCAAGCAGACAGGCCGAGCAGATTGTCAGCCGGTCAGATAAATTACACAGGAGCGCCCCATATCAGAAACCTTATCTGAGTAGATAGACCGGTCGGCGAAATCTCACTCGCCAAGGTCAAAGCCGATCGGATCGCATGGGTGAGCACTATGACGGTATAATCTGATCGACCAAAAAAGACAAAAGTCCTCTGTCGTTTAGCGTAACGACATGTCAGAGAATATTCCATGCCAGCTAACCAGCCTATAAGGCGAAGACACGTGACGATTGTAATCATAAGCAACCCACGGTAAGAAAACCCAATAAGGAAGGAGATTAATACTGCAACGACATCTGTCCTCAGAACCCCTAGTTTTTTTAGGTATAAATAGGTCTCTCACAGAAGCCAAAGGTACGCACAACTATTCATTTCACTGTTACACTGCCAAATTCACTTCTCTTCGATATCGTGGGCTGGCTTGAGCGTCGGAGGACCAAACACGGGGCGACGATCCCTATTTGGTTTGCTAACGTTGATTGACTTGTCTACGTGTGTACAGATCCGCATCGACAATCTCCATTCAGGTGTACAAGGCCATATTTCCGGTGTCCATCTACTCACTGACCAGATAAGATCAATGATAGTGACCAATCTGATCCTATAAAAATTATATATCGATTACCAGGATAAATTTAAAAATACACGCTTCTAGCTCTATAGTATCATACATTATAAATTAATACGGAGCTCAATGGAGGCTCGAAGGTTAGTGAAATAACATTGATTTAAT
>JBAMIB010000024.1:4169294-4181723 GCA_037177415.1 Kaempferia rotunda
GCGTGTATCACTATCTTACTAACAATTATGATAATAGAATTTAAAGATATTTATACATGGGGAGTAAATAAATAAGAATTAAATAAAAATATTGTTTAAGGGATTCTATCACGTGTCCTCACATCCATTCACCCCCTATCGATTGCCATCTTTCACCCCTTGACTCCTGCCTCTTCTCGACATAGCAACACTCCCTTCTCGACATGCACACTATTGTATACTGTAATTCTCAACAATAACTAATCGTGCAGTTGTAGTGTATACTTAGCATTTCATACCACTAGTTTTTATCGCACACGAATTCAAATCTTCTCATTCCTACATATTAAAAGCAACATCCAACATTAATATCACTTTATACCTCCATATTTTCATCTCAGCCGGTTACAAGCTACTAGCCTGTTGTCTACTACGACCTTTTTTTTTTCCTAACTTTGTTGCATCGATAATCTGGTTAAAATTATTGACTGCATGAAAGTATATTGTAACTTACTTATGCTCACTTGAATATTAACATTTTAAAATATCTGTACAATTTGCATTAATATCTATATATAACACTACAGTATAATTAAGTTGCACGTATAACTTCAACAGCAATTGGAATTCTCATCAAGCTACATGAAAACTAAAAAAAAACAATCATTATCAAATTATTCTATTCGTTTTTTTTTAGAGTCCCTAGGCGGCGACAGATTTCTAATTAAACACTTCCATCTTCAAATGTTCCAATATACTATATTAAACCTTCGTCGAATCATCACAAGAAAATTGGTAAACATATTTATTTACAAAGAACATACATAAATACTTAAAACACCCATATTATGATTCATATCGTGCAGTAAATGCAAAAGTACAAAGAGAACTTGCATGATCACATGGTATGGAACAAATATCAAAATATAAGGATTTCAATACCTCCAAATCCTATTAAAAATCATACAGCTTGTGAGCCACTGTTATGTTCTAGCCCGCGAGTAGTTGTTATGTTTTGACCCTTGAATCACTACCATCGATCTTGGCATGCCATATACTCCAACTCCCGTAGAGAATACTTCAGGGGTTCAGTTCCCCGATCAGAGACTACCAGGTACTAGTTCCCCAACCAGATAACCAAATTATGTCCGATCACCCTTGCCGCTCAGACATTCCAACCCACTTCCCACTTCGATCTGACGCTTCTTTCAGGCCCAGATATCTAGATGTTCTAGCACATGGACTTGTGTGACATGTGGGACAGTATGATACTAGTATAGTGGACTTAGAGTGATCCCACGATATCTCATATAGTGTAGGACATGATTGATGTGACTTTTGGATTGATGATAGGATATTTTCCTCACTATGACATGATATCCTATCAGAAGTGCATCACCTCCTCTGATAGCGTTTGATGTGACATCTAACTATCGCAGGATATAAAAAGCCCCGCCCCACGAGCCAAGTTATGTGTGCATCTAGAGATACACCTCTTACATTACTTTACTCTACTCTTTATCTTCTTCATTTTTATCGCTAGTGACTGCCCTTTTTTGTCTTCCTCAGACGCTCCATTTCCCTTTTTCTGTCTTCTAGAAGCCATGCAGCCATCGTTGACCAAGGATTTTATGGGATTCACGGCTCCCCGTTTCTTGGCTTTTCTTAGTGGTCTAGCGATTCAGTCAACCTATAAGACAACTCACCCCACTTTTCCCTCCAAGTCATGGCTACTTGGTCTGCATTACAACCCGCTCATCGACAGTCCACCTCTCACCGCTTCCAGGTAAGATCATAGATAAAAGAAAGACTCCATACACTCCTATCTGTGATGTATTATACAACAATAAAAACAATTGAGACCAACGTAGTAACACACCAGAAGTTTGTTGATAAACACAGTTTCATATTATGGCATGACAGACTTGGTCATCCTAGGCAACAATGATGCGAACAATAATAAATAATTCACATAAACATTTTTTAAAGAACCAGAAGATTCTTTTATGTACATGATAAATTTTCATATATGACTTATTCACAAGGCAAACTAATCATAAGACCTTCCTTCACAAAGGTTGATGTTGAAACTCCAACCTTCTTCGAGAGAATTCATGGGGATATTTGTGGACCTATACATACACCATATGGACCATTTAGATATATCATGGTATTGGTTGATGCTTCAACTAGATTGTCACATGTTCGAGAGAATTCATGGAGATATTTGTGGACCTATACATACACCATATGGACCATTTTGATATTTCATGGTATTGGTTATTGCTTCAAATAGATGGTCACATGTTAATTTGCTTTCATCTTGAAATATAGCCTTCGCTAAAATATTTAGAAAAATTATTAAATTACGAGCTAAATTCCCTGATTACTCAAACAAGGCATTTCACCTTGATAATGCTACTAAATTTAAGTCACAAGCATTTAATGACAATTGTATGTCAATTGAAATTTTAATTGAGTTTTCAATTCCCCAAGTTCATACACAAAATGACCTAGCAAAATCATTTATTATATAAATAGTTGCAATTAATTGCTAGACCACTACGACACTACTTGTGAAAACAAAACATCCATCTTCTTCTTGGGGTCATGCAATAATATACGCTACATCATTGATTTGTGTAAACTAATTATTGCCAATAGTCACCATTACAACTAATTGTCTATGGTCGAGAACCTAATATTTCTCACCTTTGAATATTTGGTTGTGTAGTACAGATCTTTATCCCACCTACACAATGAACCAAAATGGGTCTACAAAGTAGACTAGGAATTTACGTGGGATAAATTCATCATCCATTATTAGATACTTAGAGTTTTTAATAGGTGACTTGTTTATTGCAAGATTTGTAGATTGCCACTTTGATGAAATGAATTTCCAACTATGGGAGCAAAGTTGTATCTTGAAGAACAATGAAAAATTTGTTGTCATTGATCCTGATTCGAGAAAACAATGAGAGTTCTGGCAGGAATAGTCGTTCAAGAGAAAAAACTGTAATCCCCTTTCTTTATTTCATTGCCCCCCCCTTTTTATACACTCTCACTCTCTCATACAAATCTCATACAATTAATGTGCAACATTTAATACAAAACAATTTACACTTCACTTCCTCTCCCATTAATATCTATCTTTATGAAAGTGATGAGGGCATTAAAGTAGTAGTTAAGATCCTTTGGACCTTAATCACTGGACCATGCTTGATATAGTGATTGTGGACCAGAGGATCAGAACTGCTTCCTTCTTTGATGACCCCCATTGATATGATCTAATGGGTAGGGATTTCTAGATCAGGGATGGTCAGTGATCCCTGGTCCAGAGAATCTTTTCTCTTAAAGTACAGGATTATTAATAAACTCATTATTGACTCATGAAATACTAAACGATTCTTGATATCTCTTCTATAATTAGTGCGGCTATTAAGAGGATCTCTTTAGGTAACTGCTAATTACTTAGTCTTATAGAACCTTTGTATTACTTGATACCTCCTCCGAGTATGAGCTCTCAAGCGGATGATATTCCCGAGCGGACACATTAGCTTCTTCTTTCTTACACCCCATGTGATATACATGGTATATCGCCACATCACTATATAGTACCTATAAAATCATAACTTATAGTGTGATAATTTAGTGTACGCCTGACTTAGACGGGAGACCGTTTAATAAAGAATATAGTACCCATATCATTTTATAAAGAGAGATGTTTTTTTAATTAAAAAATCAATATAAAAATCCCTTTCACACGATTTGATGAAACAAATCCTTTTTATTTTTGCCCAAAGTACAGCAATGGTAGAAAAGAGATGTTTAATTACGAGATTAGCTTTATAGTCGATCATCACATCATGAGTGATGGAAGAAATTTATTCCTAAGAGTATCTGTCCTTAGTAAATTGATCCATATCACATTATAATAAATATGTCATCCTTTAATCTTATAGTCCACCATAAATTATATGAAATAAGATATATTACATGATTAATTTATACCTGACCACCGAATTAACTAGGTGGAAAGAATTTAGGGCAATTGAATATTTCTATGGGACACTAGATAATATGAAAAGAAGTCCGATTAACACATTCAGAGTTAGACAACTATGCACGAATATAGATTTGATAAAAAAAATAAATAAATACGATAGTAAATGGAAGACAAATTTGATATGCTACATGACACTAGATAATAAAAAAGAGGTCTGATCAATATCTAGAGTTAGATAACTATGCACAGATATATATTTGATAGAAAAAAACAAATATGATAGTGAATAAAAGACAAATTTGATAGGGGCCGACTGCATCCGCCCTAGCGTCTCTGTCAATTTATTTTATGACTAACAAAAGGAAGTAAATCACGAATAAACTAATAGCCCTTAAAATAATGACCGACATAAGAGAGATATTTACCGCTATAGTGAGATTCGAATCTCAAATCTCATGCGCGGTGCGTCAGTCACGACAGACAAAGACAAATTTGATAGGGAATAAATAGCGGGTGGAATTTGAATTTTTATTATTTATTATTTTTTTTATCAGGAATGCAGACCCGAATAAATGCTAGAAATTTCGGACGAATCCGAATTTACCCGGTAATCCCGTAGGCCGTCTCTAATGAAAAAAACTAATAATAATAATAATAAATCATAAAATCAAATCGTGCTCCGCACACCGACTTGACGCGACTCCTCCTCCTCTTTCTCCTTCTCCCGCAAGCTTCTTTTTTCCCGTTCTCCCTCCTTTTCTATATGTCCGCCAACCTTCTTGTTTTGGGGAATTACAGCGAGCAGAAATATGTCCGCCAAGCTCAAGGTCGACGAACTCCGCGCCCACCTTTCCCTACGTGGCCTCGACACCTCCGGCAGCAAACCCACACTCGTAAGCTCCCTTCTCTTCTCTTCTGTTCTCTCCTCTCCTCTCCCTATCCCTCTCTCTCACACACACCCTAACCATCACTTAGCGCTTGCTCACTCATGACTTTCTCCTTTCCTAGGTCCGGCGCCTCGATGCCGCTCTTCGGAAGGAGAAGAAGGAGGCAGACGCACTGGACAAGGTAGCTGGCGGCGTTGATTCTGCCAACGATGACTCCTCCAAGAGCGGAAGGAAAAGGCGGAGGAATGATGCCCCGGAGGATGCTTCTCAAGGTAGTCTCTCTTCGTCTGCGTGCTTATCTTTGGGGTTTTGATAGTCAATTGGATCGATTGGTTGCGGTTAGATGAAGAGGACGAAGGAAAAAGTAAGAAGGAGAAGCTTGTCACAATGACGAAGAAGAATGGTGCCGTTCTGGATCCCTTCCTCCCGTGTCATATAAAATCGAACTTTCATGTCTTACAAAAGGTACCCAATCGAGCAACATTACCTTCTAAGTGGAACTATATATGTTTTTTCCTCTCGAGAATGAATGAAATCTGCAATGCGAGAAGGAATACGGCTGCAAGGGGTTAACTTGAGATGGATTTTACAGTTTTCTCTACTACATTTTTTTTTAAAAATTTAGTAGAATAGTTTCTAATTACAATATTTAGTTTTAACTTCATAAGAAAAACATGCATCCATGTCTGAGACATAAATAATAAGAAGCAAGTTGTACACACAGAATGACATTTAATTCAACCCCCTTTTTCAATATGCATTATGAATTTTCTGCACTTTTAACCAGTCATCACTTACAAGTAGGCCTATGAAAGGCGCATCTCATGTTGCTAGTTGTTCCTTGAATAAAATTGTTTGACACCTGGAACCTTATGGATAGGCTGTGGTTGGTGCATTTGTTCTGTGGTTAATAAGCCAAAAAAACGTGTGTCAGTAATATTACCTTCTTGAAATTGTTTTTTATTTTTTTATTTTTTATACTTTAGTTTTTGGTCAAAGAATTGTAATTAAATTGCTAAATTCTTTATTGTTGCAGGCTGAGGAGATCTATAGTGCTACATTAAATCAAACTAATGTAGGAGATAATAATAACAAGTTTTATGTCATTCAAGCTCTAGGTGAGTAATTCCTATGCTTTTTCCTTGAGTGCGATGTAACAAGCAACTTTACTGCAATTAATTAAGTCCAAGTTCATGTTTGAAACAATATAACTGCTTTAATCATTTTGCTTCTGGACATAAGAAATATTAAAGAGACCAAGGAAAATGCAGGTTAACTAATCAATTTTAGTGGACATTTTTATCACTGTCCAAATACAAAATATATATGCTAGTTCTCAATAAACTACATAGTTTTCAACAGATAAGTTAAGTGATCTACAAAGAAATTGGCAGAATGGTAGAAGGGAATAATGAGCAATTTTTCTTGGATGGTATGCGTATCATGTCTTTAGTTCTGAGTTCCAATTATGTGATATTTTCTCTCTCTTCACTAGCTATTTTGGCTATATATATATATATATATATTCAGTTGTGATACCCTGTACAACCTTACTTTGCACATTCATGGGCGACCCTCACAGTCGTGTGTGTGTGTAGTGGTTTGTGCTTATTGTAATTCCCAAAACTGAATCACGTCTGCATCACTGTTTATAACCCATTCGGCATATTAGGCACTACATCTTCGTTTGAATTTTGAAGTCTGATATGCATTCCTTAATAAATTTATCTGTGTTCAACACGATATTATATATTTCAGCATTGTTTTGGGACTTTAATATCATTTTTTGAGTAAACTGATGTGGTACTGTTGCAGAATCTGATGATGGCAGATCATTCATGGTTTACAATAGATGGGGCAGAGTCGGAGTAAGAGGTCAAGATAAGTTATTAGGACCTTACACTTCTCAAGAAGATGCATTTCATGAATTTGACAACAAATTTTATGCCAAGACAAAGAATTGGTGGCATCAACGAAAACAATTCAAGCTTCATCCGAAATATTATACTTGGTTGGAAATGGACTATGCAGATTCAGAAAATGAAACAGTTGTGTCATGCCTTTCTGTGCCTGTCTTGAATACTTTTTTCTCAGATAGTGCAGTAGATTATGTGTCTGAACACTATTATTTCGTCTAAAATTACAGGTACATAATAGGAAGATTGATGGATCTACTAGTAATCAACTTCGACCCACTAAACTTGATTCTCGCATTGCAAAGTTTGTCTCCCTTATTTGCAATGTCAGCATGATGAAGCAGCAAATGTTGGAAATAGGTAATAAGTTGACTCATTAAAATAATGACAATGTTGATAATCTGTTTAGAAGATTGGGAGAAGGTTCTAACTTCTAACTTATGCTAATGATATTATTTTCAGTTGGATTTTCTTTTTTTGTTTGGCATAAATTCAACATGCCCGTAAAGCAAACTGCCTTTAATTCACAGGCAGACATACACTACCATAAGATTTTGATGCAAATGATTGTTCTTCCCTGGAAGCTGTGAAATGTGTGGCCATCTGTGCAGGCCACACAGATTATGGGCACACTTTAATGATAGTTTATGGATTATGGGCACACTTTAATGATAGTTTTCCATGTTGTCATTGTATAATTGGCAATGGGTATTCATCATGTATTGATCATTGTGGCTTATACTCTAGATTTACTTGTGTCTTCGATTTAAATATGATTTTCTTAGAGCTGGTTACTTTCTGTCTTCTCATCATCAGGTTAAACGGTCTATCCTTCTTTATCCAGGTTACAATGCTGAAAAGCTACCACTTGGCAAGCTGAGTAAGTCTACCATTTTAAAGGTAAAATTTGCAAATCTCTAGATATTAAAGCAGCTGGTAAAATTTGAGTGAGAATGAATTGCTACAATATTTTGGCAAATTATGTCTATATTGCACATTTTTTGCTATCTTAATTTGGGTGATTCATCTTTTACATAGGGTTATGATGTTTTGAGAAGGATCTCAGAGGCACTTGCACAATCTAACAAGAAAAAATGTGAAGAATTAAGTGGGTAGGCAGTTGATCGTAAGACATTCTTGCCTTGCACTGTCTTCATGCAGTTTTTTGTTTACTTGATGTGGTAGTCTAACTTTTCTCAAACATCAGTGCTAGATTTTTTCATATATAGAGTACACGTTTGTCTGGTTAAGCATGCCAGTTTACCATGGCAACGATTGTCAAACAAGATGAGGAGACTGATTACAATAGCATCTAATCACTTTGTTAAATGTGATTAAATTCTTGCCAAAAAAAATTCAATCACTTTCCTTTATTGTAGCTAAACATTCTATTTTAATCAATGCATCTGTAGGGGTCTGCATGGCTAGTCACATGATCATTCTGAACATTGATAGGTAGATATTCATATATCAATCATCAAGTTATCTCACTGTTCATATAATCTTGTTGACCAATTTGGTTATCAATTTCTTTAAATCTTTGATCATTTAAGCTTAGTAAGTCCTACTTCAAATCCTTTAACTGCACGTCAATGTTTTGATTAAAGTGTTTGTATATCATGTAGGACACATTCATTATACTTTTGAATTGAACATAATGCTAACATGTTTGACCCAACTCTTGAACAAACTATAACCAATTAGCAATCCAGTTTTGATAAGTTTGGCTGATTGTTTGCTCTTGTAAAATATGAATCAACTATACAAATATCTATAATGATGAAAATTGAGTGAATAGACATGCTTCGCTGTAGGAAGAAACAAATCTGAAAAAATTAGTCAATGAGCTAATAAACTTCATGCCATGACCATAACAAAGGATCATATTTCTTCTATTGTTTCCACAGAAAAACTTCTCAGATTTCAGTGTTAGTACTTGAACCTGCAAACTCTAAGGCTATATATGAGTTACTTTCTTTTTCACTATGACGTCTATTTTGTCAATTTCTGCATTTTATTATTCTTTTTAGTTACAATGTGGTAAATATCTGTTCTCTTATTTCTAAGATTTATTTTTTGCAGGGAGTTCTATTCTGTGATTCCTCATGACTTTGGTTTTAAAAAGATGTGTATGGCCATTGCTCCTGTCTGATATGAGTTCTCCTTATTATTATTATTTTTTTTTTCAATTTTTACACTGGCTATCTACAATGTCCCTATTTCATATCTATAATGACATTCACAGGTGGGTTTGTCATTGACACTCCTGGCAAATTAAAGGCAAAGCTGGAAATGGTAAACACTTCTCTCTTTCCCTTTCAAATATCAAGATGCAAGTATCTCTACTTTCATCTGCTTGTATTTGAGTCAATCCCCTGCTCCATAAAATTTGAATTGGTGCAATGGAAATTAGCTCTTTTTGACAAAACACACATTTGTATGTTCATAGGAGCGACTCACCAATTTGCCAACATATTTCACATGATGATGCTTTGTTGTTATCCAAGGATTCTAAGCTACTTATCTACACAAAACTATGTAAAAGTAGGTACTATTGTGTAAGGTTTAAAATCTTAATTCGTGTCGAGGTTTCAGTCCTACACCGGAACAATATGGTTTCAATATTTTTTTATTTATATATAGTAATTATTAAATAACTATATTTATGGTGTATAATTTAAAAATAAGTTGTATATTAATTTTATATATGTTTTCCATTATTAAACAACTTAATATTGTTAGAAAAAATAATTAAATATAGTTTTTTAAAGAAATTTGATCTATTAATAACTCAAATTAAAATTGATACATTACAATATATTACCTTACTAATACTAAAAGGAGTGACATTAATTAGATGGAAGCATTGGTTCTGGTAACATTTTACTTAGGTAATCTTTATAGTTCTCCAATGCCTATATTAAATAATCATAATATGCTATTATATATATAATAATTATATAAATTAATTAATTATTCATTTAATTAATTATTGATTTAAATAATATATATTTAAAATAGTAAAAAAAATTAGAATATCAATTAAACATTAAAACAAGAAAAAATACAAAATAATAAAAAAAATATCGGAATATAAATTTGATTTATTAGAATTTTTATCTATTTTTAACTTTTTTAGAATTTTTAAATAAAATTTAAAACATTAAAAACAATTTCAGAATATTATTTAATAAAATTTATTTTTTTAGAAATTTAAATATTTTTTATACTTTTTTGGAATAATTTAATTAGAATTTATAAAAGCCTCTTTAAAATCTCACACTTAAGTGGAAATTGTTTGGATTATTTAAATTGAAATGTTGAATTTGCACAATACTCGCCCCCGTGACATGCGCTCGCACGACGCCCACGACGACCCCTCCAGCATTGCCGGAGGCATCCAACGATGCCTTTGGGATGTCATGCTGTTAATCGAGACGTGCACGTGTGACATGCCGGTTTCGCTTCTCCAGCAGAACGATAAAAACGGTCTGTGCTGCCCGACACGGAACAACATTTCAATCGTGAATCTACTAGTCAAATTCACTAGATTATATTTGCTCATGACATGAATCATTGAAGAATTCGGTTTTGGGATTTCTTCATGGCTTGCCTACTGTATTTTATGTTAACATACATTTATCTCTACTAATGGCTTGTTTCATTTGACTATTCAGTTCGGGAGTATTATGACCTGCTTTACAGATATTCCTGTTAATGTATATACTTCTAGTTCTTCCTTTTTAGGTTGAATGCAATTTCTTATGTTTGTAATATATTACTGACTATTGGTTAGAAAACATTGACTTCCATATTAAATTTTTGCTGATATTTGCAGAGGATTCTTTATAGTTTCTAGAAAGCTACATAAACCAACATCCATTTACACTCCTTACTCCTATTTCCTAGAGTTTTATGATTTACTGTGTATTTCTGATCTTCCTTTATCTAATAGTGTTTTTTGGGGTTTTCTTGAAGGTTGAGAGTTTAGCTGAGATTGAGATTGCTACTAAGATTCTGAAGAATGATGTTGAGGCAGAGGTACTTTTAGATCTATATAATTCACAAGTCTTTTATCAGTGCATTAAGATACTGATGGAGAGTTGTAATGTATTAATAACTAATCACAAGGCTCTTAAGTCTCAAGATTGCTATAACTAAACAAATTAAATCATAGAACTTCCAGAGTTCCAATACAAGCTTCATTTTCTTCTCACTCTCTTTTATGATGTTACAATTTCCAAATCCACACAGCATTTTTATTTATCATTTGGATTTTTCTTGGTATAGTTATATTTTCCCAGCATAGTATTTTGAGGAACTACCATTAATCGAGCTGGATACTTTCAGTTATTGTAGATTTTATTGAGATTCGTTTTCCTTTTCCTTTATAATGTTTGAATTGCACAAGCTAGATGTCTCACAAGTTATAGTTGTGCCTCCCTCTCCAATAGTGATGAAACCTTTATATTAGTTAAAACTGAAAAAAATATCTACCACAAGATTCAAATGTATTCACCCCATCTCATATTTGTTTTGAAGCATATATTACTATTAAGATAATTTTGTTCCAGGAAGTAGATAAGCTATGTTTTATTTTAAGAGAAATATTGATTGATAATACTTATCTTTAAAATATTATGCATGAGAATAAAGATTGTAACAATAGCAATATCAGGTAAAAGATATATGCCATAATTTGTTGTGCTTAACCAATTGAGTTAGCTTTATTGTATAGAGTATTCCACTGGAGGTTCTTTTCATGTCGAAGGATAACTCACTAAGCCCAAAGCACAAGCAACTGGAATTGAAATAGTTTGTGCATGTGTATTTCATTTGGTTTTGGTAACAAAACTTAGTACAGTGCAGGCTTTCTTTTCCGACATATATGACTGCGATTTCTTTTAACTTTGAAGGATGATCCTCTAAATTCTCGGTACAAGCAACTGCAATGTGAACTATCACCTATCGAAGTTGATACCAAGGAATTCTCTATGGTAATCTCTTTTTTCCTTTTACATGTTAAAACTGATCAATGCTTAAATGATTCTACAAAAGCTTATTCCTTTTTGAGTTTGCATTTGTAGAACAGATATTCTACAAACATTCAATAAGTAGTGTCTTAAAATTTAGTGTTGAAATTAACAATGCACTGACTTAGGATATCATCAAATGTTGTAGTGCCAAAATCTGTGACTAAAATTGAGCAAAGATTTGAGCGGTTGTTAAAAAAAAAAAATCTGTGACTAAAAGGCTGCCATTGTCAGGTTAATTAATATCTTTGTTGTATCTATTGATAGATACATCTAACTAAACCTTTACAATTTGTATGCATCATATAGTGCAGGTTTGTGCGGAATGATTATTTTACTAGATACAAATTTAAAATAGGATATTGATTTTTAATTTATACAATAAAGCTTAGTTGTAACCTTGATATTCTTCTTGTCAGATTTGTTATGGTAAGCTATCTCCCCATTTGTCAATTGTAACCTTGGATGTTTTTTTACCAGATAAAGAAGTACTTGTTGAATACACATGCCAAAACACATTCAGGCTATACGGTTGATATTGTGCAGATATTTAAGGTTTCCAGGAAAGATGAACTTGAACGATTCAAAAAGGTTAAAATGGATCCTTT
>JBAMIB010000024.1:4237328-4248094 GCA_037177415.1 Kaempferia rotunda
TATATATATATTTGGGGCTTACTATTGATTTTTGTTATACTTTGTTTAACACGCTGGAATTGTTTATCATATCCTTCGTGCTTTGAAGGTATGAGTCGAATTGATGGTCATGAAGTTCGTGGTTATCTTACTGAATATCATGGTATGATTCTAGTTAATGGAATTTCTCCTCTACGGTCTTATATTTCATCTGATGGGTGTAGTTTTCTCCATTCAAGAGCGTTCAGGAAACTCATATATGCCTATTGAACACACTGACATAGTTGTGTATATTTCTAAATTAAGAGCAATGTACAACCATATAATAATTGTTCAAAAACTATTAAATACCCTAAATTCTAAAATTAAAAAGAATCTTGTAGGAATTTTTTAGATTTAAAGCACTTTGTCAAATTTGCTATTGAGATTGGGGCCCCAAACTGTCCTAAATTGGACAAAAAACTCATATATACTTCAAAGAGTTTAGTGAACGGTGAACCTATTGCAATGTTAATTTTTGTATTTAGGGTAATTAAAAGTCGTATAATAATTTTATTCAACAAAACTGTTACGTGAATCTAACCTTAAATTGATTTAAAATAAAAAAAAATATAAATATTACTACACTTTTTAAAAACTTAGAGAAAAATTTATATCCCTTTTATATTCTAAAATTTTTAATCTATTTTTTTAATTATAATGCATACAGAAATTTCCACAAAATCACAATTAAATCTGTAATTAGAGGCACATATTAGACTGATTTGAAAGAACACACGGGACAGCATCCAAAAATGTCTGATAATAAAATTTAAAAAGAGACGTAGCTTTGGCAATTTTAATTGAAAATGAGCATCTTTCAGTTTTACACTAATAAATATATAATATTTAAATTTTTAATGACTTTATGTTAATTTTTAAAAAAGGCATTTTCATAAAGGTCCGAAATAAATATGAAGCCTATCAAAGAAAATTTATCAAATCGGCATCCAAAACATAATTGCACACAGCAATTCAAAAGCAATAAAATTTGATGATCATCAATTACAGAGTATTTGATTAGAAAGAGAAACTTCGCCTGAGGCTTACAGCAAGCATGCCGCACCAAGGTCCACCGTCATTCAGAGCAAACCATCCCCTGGAACCAAACGATGAATTTGTGACAATAAGATACGACAGGAGATAAATACACAATCTTTATTAGTCAATTCTGGCAGAATAACAAATATTTGATCAAGGAAATATTACAGTGCCACCCTTAATTTTTGACATTGCTGATTAGGAATTGCATGTTCTAACTGTTTAGTTGTTTAAATGAGATAATTCACTTTGCCTCTCGACTTATATCACAGGCCAGAGAATTTAGAATGACAAACATGAAAAGCGCGAAAGTAACTTATCGAATGAAGCAAAAGTACAGATAAACATACGTAATTCTTCATAGGATTTATTAGCAGTATCATCACCAGGCTTGATCATGCGAACCTTTCCTACAAACAAAGTGCATCACAACAGTCCGTTAATGCATAAAAATACATAGACAAAAATGTGCATGTCAAAAGTGAAGTTAAAAATAGAGGGTAATGGTTTCCTGGAAAGAAACAAAAAGTTCCAGAATTAAGACTGTCTACGTGAGGGAGAGATTGAAGAGGCAGGGAGAAGCGTGTTTAGGTTTTATCTATTTTCATGGGTAGGGAAGAGAAAAGGAAAGAATGTGTTCCACTTTTTTCATTTTTAATCTGTCTGATTTTACATGGATCAATTTTGGTGAAAAGGAAAGATCAAGGGATCCCTCCCAGATCCCATTTTCTCAATCAACCCACTCAAATAAATTAGTTTTCATTTTGTTTTTTACTTTCCATCCGTCAGTTAATTAAATGTTTTTTTTTACTTTCCCTCTTTTTTCACTTTAAGAATTTGAAAAACCTACCATAATTGTCTAGGACTATACAAGCTATTTTCAAGCCAATAAAAATTATATGAAATTTTTTCTCCTTTACTCTATATTGTTTTCATTAGTCTTCATGTTAAATATTTAGCATCTAGTTAATCTTTTGGAATTAGAAAAAAAATTATTCTCATAAACATTTGTCAATCTCTATTCTCCTTTTCAAGATTTCATGACTCAACTAAATCATATATAATCAGAACAATATTCTACATCACTTTTATTTTTATAAATAGGTACTAACTTTTCTTCCATTCTCCAAACACCTTAATTGTTAAAGTTTCATTCGATAACTCGGGCAATAAAAAGTATAGCTTCCAATTTTCAATAGAAAATCACATAGGCCTACACCTTTTTTTTTAATAAAGTACTCATTATATAATTTATCAAAATATTTTTCCCATTTTCCTTTAATAGTGTTACTATCCACAAATATCTTTCAATTTTCATTTGTATGCATCTAAATTTCTAAAATCTTTACATTTTCTATAGCTTTAGTAATCTGATAAGTATTTTCTCCTAATTCATGGTTCCTAGAGTTAGGCTTACAACATTTTCCCCTTTGCCTCAATAACTACTTTGCACCTATTCAATATAATTTAATTTATGCTCCACGGGTTGACACAATTTATACCCGCATGGGTGTTTGATGCAATAGATCCTGAGCTCAATTCCTAACGGGTGCAAAAATGTCTCAGCCCCCATGCAAAGGCTGCTGTGCTACGGCAAGCCCCTTCCAAAGTGTGTAGGGCTGCCCTGGAGGAGTAGTTAAGGTAACAGCTTCACCTTTTGATGCATTATATTTTAATTTATACAATTTTACAATTCTTTAATTGGTGTTTTCTTTAAACTAATAGTTTTTAGTACTTCACACCACCACCAACTCTCTTTATTGTGCACCTCTAGCTTTAGACCCTATAAAAAATATTGTAATATTCTTGATCTTATTTGTCATTAAGTTCACATAATATTATATTTAACAAATTCTTCATTCCAAACTTCCTTTTCCATTTGTTTCTTTCAAAAATCATATTATCGTTTTTAAATTTTCACTATCTAGTTCTTCCAAAACAATATTTTCTTTGACCTATATTTAACGTATTGGTTGGTGGGTGTTGAAACATCCTCAAGTATTACTTACAATTTTTGCATGCAATTCCAGCTATCTTTCTAGTAAGGAAAAAAAACTCTATTTGGCTATGATTATCACCACTAATCAAATACTCATCTTAAAATAAGTATTAAGGATCATAAGATGAGCAAAATCTAAAATCATCCTACCTTTATATTTTTACCAAATAAAAAAAAATCCCCTAGTACACCTATGTATTTTCTGGACTCTCTCCTGACTTTGCATGTTGTTGCTTCCAACCCACGTTAGTTGTTCCACCACTAAGCAGTAGGTTTTGCAACTATAATATGTAACGATATCTCGAACATGGTATATTGAATTTTAATAGGTTGTCAAAACTTTTTGGGGGCTCCTAGATCCTTACACACATGAATATCATTGTAAACTAAGAAGAGAATGAATTTGTCAGAGCTTAATTTCATCTAATATTCCAGTGCACATAAAACCGGAAAATTTTATACTATAAACATTGTCCAATACTGCAGTGAATAGAAACCTGCATTCTATGTTATCATTCACACAAACAATTGTTCAATAAGTTTCCACACTAACAGAATAAAGCAAAACGAGTGATAACAACTTTGATACTTGAAAAGGCAAATTGAGAGGGTTTCCATATGCATGAACACATACCATCACGGCGCACACAGATTTCAGGAACATTTTTCACCTTCCCAGAGATGCTATCATTGTATACTCTAGTCTCAATGTCGCCCTCAATAAAGACAGAGGAGCTGAAATGAAGCATAAAACATAGATACTCCACAGTTAGGCTAACTCTAACAAGACAATATTGACTGTGATGAAAAAAGAAACTACTACTAAAAAGTAGTAACAAAAAATACTAATATTGTTAAAGAAAAGAAAAGATGATATACTTCTTTGCTAACTGTTGAACAGAATAAGCCCCAAGGCGCTCATTGTGAACAGAAATTCGGTGCCACTGAGCAGGTTTAGGCAAATGTTCTTTCCCACTAATTCTTTGGTCATACATACCTCCTGTCCCAATAGTAAATATTGTAACGGTTTTCCCATTCCTTAATATCTTCTGTATAGGAGCCTGGCCAATTTTGCCACAAATAATTGCCTAAATGAATAAACCTATATTAATGTGGATTTTAAAAATAAAAAATAAAAAAATAAGACTGTAAGGATGAATTATACTTGTGATAAAA
Source organism: Kaempferia rotunda (assembly GCA_037177415.1). Classification (NCBI taxonomy): domain Eukaryota; kingdom Viridiplantae; phylum Streptophyta; class Magnoliopsida; order Zingiberales; family Zingiberaceae; genus Kaempferia; species Kaempferia rotunda. The sequence continues at coordinate 4,241,563 of JBAMIB010000024.1, forward strand.
ATAGATCAAAACTATAAAATAAAACTAGCTACTATACCTTGTGCACACCTCTGAAGTTCCAACCTTTATTGGGGTCTACACCTTGTGGTTCTAATTCTTTACCTTCAACAAAATCAAGATCCTCAATTTCATTATTATCCTCACCATCATTTAATGATATAGTTGAGAAACATCCATGGGAACCTCGCCAATGACCTGTAAATATGAAGAAAAAAAAAATCTTTATACAAGAAGGACAAGACAATATTTCTTCTTGGAAATAATCATCCACGTCATCATCATGTGATGTTTACCTAACTATTTAGGGTCGACTACGTTAATTTTATCCATCTATCAAGCTGTATACAATCTATATAACATGTAATGTTCAAATTAATTGACAAATATAATCTATGGTTTTACTACCACTTGAAGTGTTTGAATTAATTGACTAATAAAGCCTTCCACTCTACTACTAGAATTAACTTTTTAACTACAGAATGTACTAATTGTCTTTAAATATCTAAATATCATCTTGATCTATTTTATCTCATTTTATCGTTATTGAGGCTACACCTAGCTGCTCTTGAAGATTATTATCATTTTTATTTTATCCTTTTTAGTAACAATAGAATACTAATATTCTACTAGAAAAAGTGCAAAATTTCTTATTATAGGTTCTTCATAAAGTGATCTTACCAAATTCTTCCAAGTATAGCATAAAAGTTACTAAGAGGAGTAAATTTCATTTAGGTTCTCATAGTTTACCTATTTTTTTTATTTCAATCCCTATCATTTAAGATATTGTAATCAATAGTTTGCAAAACAAATAAAAAAATACCTCATTTGTCAACACTAACAAAGACAACATGGTTCATATCAAGGTATCAATGTGATTCTGGGCAGTGGGTAATCGGCCAACCACTTAACACCTACGCAATAAGAGCAACACCAGACACCTATGTTTTGAGATTGTATAGCATCTAGAGAGGGGTTAAAAAAATGATTCTTGAAAGTAAAAAAAAAAAAAAATTGAGACCGCTCTTACAAATGCAAAGACCTTTAACAACAATGTTAGTAGATCAAAGATATAAGTGTGGAAAAATAAAATGCCAACAAGAGTATTTGACATGATATATATATATATATATATATATAATCTGAATGTCGTATAGCATAATATGAGCAAATGGACAATCAAATCAATAGTCATTCGAAATAGTTGTGTTGGATGTTGTTCGAAATGCCTTTGTTTAATATTTACAGAGTGGGAACAAGAATGATAATCAACAATCAACTGATTCAACGTTAATAATCGATTGATCCACAATTCTCAAAACTGTATTTGTAATGATGATTGCTCACCTTTGCTCCATCCACTTGACTCAATCTCTACCATTAGTTGATTGTTCCTACTACAATCGATTCAACTGCATTCTAATTGACCAGTCTGGACCAAACTTCGACACGACCAACTTGTTCCTGAGGTGGCTATTTCATTGGATCATGACCAATTTACTTGGATATTAATAGATTCTTCTTCTAACTGTTCCATCAATTGACTATTTTATGGCATCAATCAACTGAACCAAATCAACTCATGACCGATTCCCTCGAATTCTGACTGTATCATTAGTCGATTATTTTGTCTCATTATTCGACATCTTGATATCCTTTAACTTTGCCATTGTTAACATTGGCATAAATCGACTCCAATTCCTCTACTTGCCTCATACCCCCTCTAATAAATGCTATAGAGATAAAGTCAAACGATCATTCATGGTTGAATTCAAATATACCAATCAAGTCAACTCAGCAATTGACTATGGTGAGTGAGGCCAAAATAAAAACCTTTTCACTTCTACAAGAAACATGTCGTCGATTGACTACATTGTCAACACGAGTAACTAGTCGGCTGAACATACATATTCGTCACCTAATCTCCCTTGACCTCTAGCAATCTCGTCGACTTCAACCTAGAAACCATGTTCCCTAGTTGAGTTTGCGCCAAAGTAAAAAACTTTTATATAAAACCAAAATAGCATTCTCTCAAACTCTCATCACGCATGTTTTCAAGTCGATCCTACTACATCCCTCGAGAGTCGAGACCTCCCTGGTTAACTGTATTAACAGAGCCTTTGACCTTCGATCCCTACTCAATAAATTTTGGTTAACTAAGCCAATATTATCTTTGACATTTGTTGAAATTGCTAGGAGATTCATCTTTAGGACTTCCATCTACCAAGGCTCCACCTCTAGAACTTATTATTATGCATCCGGTTTTCCTTAACCTGCCAACACTTCACTTGCTAAGCATCCAGTCCTCCTTATCCTACCGGGACTTTACCTACTAAGCATCAAATCCTACTTGACCTATCAACACTTCAACTTCCAAGAGCTCACTACCAAAACTTCATGTTTGCCAAGACTTTGCTTCTTAGACTTTTATTTGCCAAATCGACCAAACTGCAATAGTTAATTTCAAGATTCTACAACTGCACACTTGAGATATATGTAACCAAATAAGTACAACAACTTAGTGGACAAGCCAATTTTTGTTTAACTTAAACATAATGTCTCCAGTTTAGCCAACCACATCAAAACCAACCCAACTAAAAAAAAAACACTTCCCTTAAAAGTAGGAGGCCCCAATTTGGCATATATTAAAAAAATTTAGTTAAAATCACTAATAAAATATACAATACCATCAAAAGTTGAAAGCCTCCCCCTAATGTTAGCTCCCCTGTAAAAATCTTTGTACCATGTTTTAGGGCGCTTCTTCAACTTAAGATCCTCAAATATAACTTCCATGAAGAAGATCAATGATCGTGAATTCTTCAAGAGTCATTATTTTACCGCATCAACTTAAATCAAGGTTAGAGAAATATATTGAAAAAAAAAAAGAATACAATAAATCTTGTTGTTTATGTTCAAGGCAGTTGACTGAATACAATGGCAGCCACTTAAGTTGATCAATCAATAGATGCTCAAATGAGTTTCTGAATCGATTGAATTTCTAAAAATCGTGCAGCCAAACTTTGAAAATTCATTAGAAATTATACAAATGTAACAAATTGTCAAAATTTTACACACATCTATAATTTGTTAATATAAATCAAGGAAAAATATATTTCAAAAATAATTTTTTCTATTTTGTAATACGTTAAATATAAAAAATAAAATATCACATAAAATATATCAGAGGGAGATCATAAAGTTTGTTGTATGATTGCATAGATAAAAAAAAAATTCATACTAGCATATAAGTCAAAAATGAATGTCACTGTTCAACACACTTAATAAGTCAAATTTGTCGTGCATAACATATCATCAAGAATCAACCTAAACCGCCATAGTAAGACTCCCCTTATTTAATCCTCAAATGGGTATTGTCCTATCTTCTAACTCCTCATCTTATTGTAGATCTCATCCTACCCGTTGTCAAGATTCATTAAATTTGGTAGTATGAAGATCTAGTACCTCCTCAATGCATGCCAATCTGGCGGACACATTCTGTAGTTGTGATGGTGGAGGTGTCTTATGAACGGCCTTTTCACCTTCATCCTCATTATCATCCTCTTCAGCTAACTATCACCCTTACTTTTAGATAATGATCCATAATCAATGGTCATGCCTACTAAAGAGTGATGCCTAGCTCCGATTTAGCCATAGTCTGGGACAACGACTGAAGAATTCCCTAAGTGGCATTAATACCGCTAGACAGTATGAATGTTGTGGCGACAATGTCGAACAACGTATATACTTTACTATGAGCGGGAAGGAGTAATAGATAATGGACTTAAAGCATACATCATAAAAAGATAAGGAAACCTAATCTTGGCTTGACCTGTGTGATATTAGGAAGAAGACATCCAATAACGACTATATAATATGTTGTTTGAAGAAGATAAATCGACAACAACAACCAATCCTTAGTGGGGTCGGCTATATGGATTCTTTTACGCCATTTAGCTCTATCTTCTACTATATCATCATCTATACTTAAATAAATTTTATCTTATTTTATTGTTGCTAACCAAGTTTTTATTGGTCTCCTCTTCCTCATTTGATATAGGTAGGTGGGGGTATGTGCCCATAGAAATAGTAGCTATACAAGGAATTAGCAGTGACTCCAAATAGCTCAAATTTCTCACCAAAATTGCGAAACCACACAAATGTGCTATTTAACTCCCTACACGGTAGAAACTCTTCAAGTATAATAGGAGAAAATACAAAGTCAATTAACTAAATATGTTCCTCTATATTTGTCAACTACCAATTGATATAGAACTCTTTATAGAGAACCACATTGTCAATATAATTTGATATTTTTAAATATAAAATATATTAATTAAAAAAATCTAAATATTAAAAAATTAAAAAATATATATTTTTAAATATATATATATATATGGGATGAGGATGCTCTTACATGATAAATAAATAAATAAAATTATTATATATTTTCAAAAATAAAATAAATATTATATATATAGTTAATGGGATAATTTTATTAGGGTCTGTTTAGATTATCCCTATTATATGTAGGAGTTAATTGAAATTATTACTATAAGTTTAATTATTAAATGTTAAATTTAAGTTTAATCTCGCACCTACGACCTCGTAGGAGGTTGCAACAGCCTCTGCGACCCCACATGAGATCATCACAACGTTCGCGATAAGTCGCCACAGGAGGTCATTGTGGCCTCCACGATAGGTCATCACAGCCTCATCGTCATGGGATTGTGACGGCTTCTGTGGCTTCCTGGGAGGTCACGGAGGTTGCGGGATTGCGGCGGCTTCTGCAACCTTTTGTGGGGTCGCAGAGGCAGTGGTGGTCCACAATGTCGACACCAAGTGGTGGATGAAATAACAAATTTCGCTCGTTTCTCCATTTCTCCAGGCACGGTACAAAATTTAGACCATAATTGTGAGGAGCTAGCCTTATAAGACTAACCCTGGCCGAATCCACCAACTCAGCATTTTTGGCTTCTTTGTCTAAAAATATGCATAAGATGTATGGACACGATGAATGATGCATGAACATGAGGAATGAAGCATGGGCATAGACCAAAAACACGAAACAAAACCAAGATTAGCCATGATCATAAGTAAAAATGACATAAAAATGAATTTTAATGTAACTCGTTAATTAGGCTCCAAAAGGCTTTAATTTTGGATTAGATTGATGATCTGGTAAAAAGAAGGGCTTAAGAAAATTTGTCACGCGAGTTGGGATTAGGAGAGGAGCAAAATTTCTTGATAAAGTTAACTAAAACTCTAGAGTTCCTACTTATACCTATTGCAATCAGTCAACCGAATGTAACACATCAGTCAACTAATAGTTGATTAGTCAACCACATTTTCTTATTAGTCGGTTGGCCAATTGACTAAAGTTTAAAATCAATCAACTGCTGGGGGTAGGTAAATAAAATTGCTAAGCATGAATGAGATAGAATAAAATTTTATCTAATGAGAAAGTATAAAAACCAAAATCAATCTGAACAGCAATAAGTGAATGACACAATTAGCTGAAAAATATAAACGACAAAGAAGACCCTTGATAGCGTATCTAACCTAGGGGAAATCTAGGCTGTGCAAAACCTCCCTTCAAATGCTCAAGAACTCTCCCCCTCAACAAATGTAGCTTCATACTTGAGCTAAACTAAAAGATGGTGAACACATCAGTGAATAAACATCACAGTTAAAAAAAAACGTATACATGACACTGAATCATTAAAAAGAATAAAGCAACATAGAAGACTAATCATCATCCACCACTTAGTCACAGAATGTCAACAAAACTCCATTGAAATGCGACATGGTTGCGGCTTGATAGAGAAGCGCAGGAGATGATACCTAGCGCTTGACAGAGCTGCAAAGCAGGAGGGAGAAACGCCTCTGGTTCAGTTCGTCACTCAAGAAGCAGCCCGCAGATTCGTTGCCGATTTGGGGAGGAGAACCTCACGCGAGATCGTCTTTTGAGATGCGAATGGTTCTGATGGGGGTGAGAGGGGAGGGCTACCTGTAGGATTTAGGGCTTTAGATTGACTAGGTCTGCCCTCGGGCCGGATCCCAATCGGATCCGATCTAAAATTCTCACCGGGTCAATAGGCCAATTACTTATTAACCCAATTCAATGGATTGGATCCGTAATCAACACGTCTCTGGATGGGGCATGGGCTGATTACGTATCCCATTTAAATTTAACTGGCAAACTAGCCGGTTGAATCGTCGATTCAATCGGAACAGCCGGTTTAATCGGACCGTCGGTTCGTCTATATTTTTCTAAAAAAAAGTAATATTTTTAATTGGTTTAAATTTTTTAAATAGTGTCTCCCGTTTAAATAATATTTATAATATTTTAATAATATTGGTGGTGTGATTATATAAATTAATTTGTTTTCTTTAAATTTTTAATGGAGAATTGGGACCGTTTCACTTTTTATTATGCCTTATTTACTTGGGAGAGTGAATATAGAAACGGTAGAAAGATTTTCACAATGAAAAAAATTTCCTTATTTACTCTATAAAAGTATATGAATTATTTTTC
>JBAMIB010000024.1:4250494-4262888 GCA_037177415.1 Kaempferia rotunda
TTTTTTCTAACAATATTAAGTTGTCCAATAATTGAAAACTTATACAAAATTAATATACAACTTATTTTTATATACACCATAAATATATTTATCTAATAATTATTATATATAAATAAAAAATACCGAAACCGTATCATTCCGGTCTGGACTGAAACTTCGTCGAAATTTTAATCCTTGGTTCTGGTAAAATGAGTTAGTCAACCCCTAGGGCTATGGTGCAGTGGTATGAGCGCTCAATTGTTTCCTAGGCACCTATGGTTCGATTCCTAACTATGACGCATTTACAGAGATTTTTCTTCCAAATAGGACTTGCAACTAAATGATGCTAAGCTTCTGGGCGTCTGCCGCAATTGCTTCCCTATTTATCTTGGTGACCGATAAGAAACTTTCATGAGGTCGGGCCAATCACCCAGGTTTGATGTTACCCAGCCTGGTTAATCATTTGTTATGTAAAATGAGTTAGTCAAATTATTTATGTTTGATTTTTTCATTGTAAAAAATGTATTCCTTAACGTTCTACCAAGCAAACATAAGAATGTTAATTTTATATTTTATTCCATTAACCAATAACGAATAGCTATTTCTTATCTACTAAACTAAGGAATAGCTATTTCTTATCTATTTTATTCATTAGAAATAACTGTTTGTCTACTCCATTTACGTGAACCAAGTGAACCAAATGAATCAGATGCATTTAGGTAATCACTATGTATTATATAAGACATTAAAAAAATTAGATTCATATTTTATTATGTTATTCATTTAGTCATTTATTGCCATAGAAACTAGAAGAGCTTTTCATGGAAACATAGTAACAACAATATATATACACCACTCATTCAGAGACTCCTCTAGTTTCTTTTCCCATATTTACACCAGCTAAAGTATTAATAAAGTTACGTATATAAGCAAATAAGATATCATACAAGCATTTTTTGAAGATTCCTGTTATTTTCCTTTAACAAAATAGAGGATGATAGAAACCATTGACTGCAAAGAAACTACTGAAAACAGGTTTACCTGTGACTCAAAAGAACAAAGATAATCCTGAATGGTTTTCAAGTTGCTTATAAGCTTATTTTGGTCCTGCAAGACAAGTAGAATCAAAAGCTTTGTAATAACATAGTTCACTGAAAACTCGAAGCATAGACTAAGTATTCAGCAAAGTTGGTTCATTTAAGTGATCATATTGAACCATATCCTGATCATGCAATCTGTGTGGGCACGATTTTGTTTCATAAACAGATCATAGACTTGCTGGTATATGTTTCCTTCTTATTAAATTTCATTGTCCTTATTGATCCATGAGATTCAAGTACATATGCATCATACCCTTGTTTCTATCATTCAAGAATGTTATTAACTTGGAAGATCAATGCCTATCCTTTGATAAATACTTCAGATAAATAAAAATGGAGACCATGACTAATTATAAATTTCTACATAAACATGTTTATTAACCTACAGATAAAGACTTAGACAAAAACATGTTAATCATGAATTGCCTAGCAGATACCCTGGCTTTTTAGAAAAAAAGAATAAAAATGAACTGTATTTTGGAGAAATTAAGCAGCAATCCCACTTGATAGACACAATGTATACATTATTATGAATGCTACAATACTTATAAAATATGTATATCAAGGCTTAAAATCGCGAGCCTGTAGGATAGTTGAATGTGGCTAGAGGCAGCATAAATGTTTCAATTTCGTTCATCATTTAGATTAGACTTTGAGTTGGCACAACGGAATAATTAAGAAATAACTCAAACGCAAGAACACAAATTGTTTGCGTGATTCGAAACCTTTAGTTTCTACTCCATGGCTATGAACCTTAAGGCAGATCACTCTCGAAATCACCTTTACCTTTCTTCTTCTCGGAAGCCTTCTGGAGGTGAAGAAACCTCTTACAAATTTGTCCTAAGTTACAATAGTGCAAGGGAATACAAATGAAAGATTATATGAAATCTTTTCTCGGAGTTGCTTTTTGGAAGCTTGGATGAACACTAGAACATTGGCTAGTTACTTCTCAAAGCCCTTGTAGAAATTTTCACGAAATACTACTTGAGTACCCTTGAATGAATCCCTTAAAGCTCCTTTTATAAGGCTATTGTTGGGTCGACTGCTCCCTTACCATCAGTCCACTAATGTGTTGTCAAGTCACCAATGCTACAAAACTTTTCATAACAACTCGGTCCCAGCTCATCCTATGATCATGATTTGAATGTCCTTTACTAATCGACGGGCCTTCAATTAGAAATGAGCAAAAATACTTTGTCCATTTTTCCTTCTACCTTAGTCGAGTGTGCAGTTGATCGCTCCAAATCATTTGCTGGACAATAACAGTTCATTGTTCAAACCTTGAATCCATCCAAAACACAACTTTGTGTCTTCGGATTCATTAGTCATCTATTAGCACTTTGATTCTTGCCACACTAAATCTAAATCTATATCATATAGAGAGATCATATATCTATGTACTTCCTCATCTGCCTAGTGCATGTCAACCTTGACTTATTATGACTTCATTTCCCTAGGGACTTCTCATCTTTGATACTCCACACATTGTCTAGTATTCATTCGACCTTGGCCTACTAGGAATTCACCATACCTAGCCTCAAGTCAACCTTGACCTGCCCTGACTTCCATTGCATAGAGACAATTCTCTAGACTTACCTTGTCTAAAGTTCACTTCTCTAAGATTTCAATCTTGTCTAATATATGGCCAACCTTCACCTACTGGCTTCATTCCCAAACATACGGTCCTCCTTGATCTACTTAGACTTCCATCACCTACCCAACATCCGGTTATATAAAGACTTTCACTGCCAAGCATTCAATCTAATCCACATCAACTTGCTTGGACTACAACTACCTAACATCCAATCATCGTTGATCAACTAGGCCATCAATTATTAGGCATCTATCTAATTCTCCCTGACCTACTTATACTTCCTTTACCAACATCTATCGATCTTCTTATTATCTATCAAACATCCAATCTACCTTAACATATTTGAACTTTCTCTGCTAATACCTATTGAACTTTTCATCATGTGCTATACATGATGACTCTAATGCTATCAACTACTAGACCTCCTAAATGCCAACTTTATATTAGACTTTCTCTTCTACCAACTCTTATTGAACTTTTACCAATGTCGATACCAACTAAACTTCCAAAATGTCAACTCCATATTGGACTTTCAACACTTGCCAAGTGTTCAGTCGACTTTGACCAACTTAAGTTTCCTGTATGCCAAAAGTGTGGTTAACCTTAATCCATTTGGACTTTTTTTCATAGTCAAATATCTTGTCAATCTTGACCTATTTGACATAACATCTTCAACTTATCGAATATATTACTCAAATAGCAAACACAAATCTTGGTGAATCCGACCATAGGCTAATTGCACCAATAGAGTCGTGGTGCACCTCTTAGTTCTATCATTGGTTTTAGATACTTAGTTTATATTAACAAAATGACCTACTAAACTTGTCCCATTCTATTCCTCTTTTTATTCTAAGATTATCTCTATCAAGGTTAACTCAATGGCAATGTTAGGAAATGTTTATCTCTCTTTTCAGTAATTTTTATGTAAGTTTTTTTGTTAGTGCTCGTGTTCACAAACATCTTTACAAAATGGTATAGTAGAATGAAAGATCCAAAATCTCATCAAGACCACTCTTACTCTTATTGATGCAAATCCCCTTTCTTTGCAAATCCCCTTTCTTTATGCATGAATCTTATTCTCATTGCATGATATCTTTCTAATCACATGCCATTCTTTACTCTTTAAGGTCAAATTCCCTTGATTGTACTATTTGCATAAGATGCTATATATTCTCTTCAACTATGGGTATTAGGACGCACTTGCTTGATAAATTATCTTAACAATCCATCAAGTGTATTTTACTGACTATTGTTATTTAAAAAAGGGTTGTTAGTGTTACTCTCCTAAGACAATATGCATTTATCATCACTGATATGTCTTTTTGAGTCCACCCCCTTTTTCCCCTCTACAACATCACTACCTGAGTCTACAAAAGAAGTTTTCTTTGTTCCTACACCATTGTGCTTCTCAACCCTGCATATAGATCTCACCCTAAACTCTTCTTGTGTTACTTGACTACTTCCCTTACAGACCACCACAATGTAGAAATACTCTAGCATCTCCCTAAGACTCTCCAACACTGTCTAGCCACCAATTGTGATTTAATATCACCTTTCAATTTAGATATTCTTTTATCTTTAGCAAACATACTCGTAAGTGTTTATCTTCTCAATCACCTTCTCATTTTATATCTTATGCATCATTGCCACCAAAATACTCCATCTTATTTTTAACATCAAGCCACCGATCGTGATCTAATATCGCCTTTCAAATTAGATATTCTCTTATTTTTAGCAAATGTACTCGTAAGTGTTCTACCTCATTTCAGCTCATTGTTTATATGAATAACACTATCATGATGATGATTCTATCTAGATTGCAAAATTAAATGATTATCTCTATCAAGATTATAATGTCAACTACTTCCTGAGTATACAGTTTGTTTGCTCAAATGAAAGTATTTAGCTCTCACAACGCAAATGTATTAGTTATTCTAAGAGGCTAGCTTGCTAGGTACTAAACCAGTTAATAATCTAATATATCCTTAATACTAGGATAAGGAGAATCCCTAGATGATTTAGGAACCATAGAAGGTTAAAAGAAAAATTAAATTATCTCTCAATCATGAGGCCTAGCATCTCATTTGTTGTTAGTGTAATTAGTCAAATTTTGGAGAATCAATATCATGAACATTGGGTAGAAGCTATGAGAATTCCACAATACCTTAAAAGTGCTCTAGGAAAAATTATCTTGTTTTGTAAATGAGGTTATCATTAGATCACAAGGTACTCTGAGGCATGGTTTAAAATTTCAAACCGTATAGAGGTTTTGGTCACATACCGGAATGATACAGTTTCGATACCGTATCATGCCGTGTCGATATGATTTCGATATTTTTTAAATATAAAATATATTAACTAAAAATAAAAAATTTAATCTAAATATTTAAAAATAAAACAAATAAAATAGTATATATATATAATTAATAGGATAATTTTATTAGGCTTTAATTATGTTTATCTAAATTATCTCAATCATAAGCTATGAGTTGATTAAACTTATTAATTTAAGCTTCTAACAAACAAAGCGTTCCATCTATTCTACGGCGCCTCCAGGCCCGCGCGACACATATAGACGCGTTATTGGACTCACGCAAAGCATCTGGATGAGTCGTCGGACTTGCACTACGGGTATGGACGCGTCGCCGACTCACGCAAGGCGTCCGAACACTTCACCGGGCTCACACGTGGCTTTAGAATGTGTCGTCGGGCTCACATAAGGCATTTGGGCTAGTCGTTGGGCTCGCACGACGCATTCGCGGGGCCTCAGGGCACACCGACATCGGAGGTGTGCTTGTTCCCGTTTGCAAGCAGAAGGAAATGTTTTGCCAATATCGAGCAAAATGACAAGATTTTAAACTATGCTCTGAGGTATATTTATTATATTATCCTATAAATAGATAATCTAGTTTTGGATATTGTGCGCTCATAGGATGAAAGATTAAACAAACAATTGCAGTAAGATCAAATATAAAGGTAGAATATAAGATTATAGCCCTAACTGTATGTAAACTACATCTATGTTGACCTTGCAAAGCCAAAAAGTTGAATTTCAACAATCCAAATGCTAAACACAGCTTCAAACTCAATATTTCATAAGAGGACAACACATAAAGATTGATTCACTTCGTCAAAGAGAAATCAAATGAGGTCAACACCTTATTTGCAAGTATTAGTGATCAATAGACTTATTGACTAAATCTCTAAAAGGACTTATGGTTAGGCTTGAGTAAATTCATAATAAATTGAGATTCTGCAATATATTCAATGTTCTAAATTAGTTTGAAGGGAAGTATAATGAACCAAGTTGTAAGCAAATAAGATAGGTTTAAAATCTTGAGTTATGCCGACATTTCAGTGTATGACTTGAACAATACTTTGGTACCATGCCAATGTTCCAACATCTGGTGCTAGTAGCGAATTAGAGGGGAAAGAGATGGGGAAAAAAATGCACCACTATATGCGTCCCATCTTGCAAGATGCAATTTTGATATTATGTTGTGTGGGTACAAGCTAAAAACCAACATTATTTTAACTTATAATGTCATGATATCATCCATATGATGACACAATGTCACACTATAGATTACATGTGATAAGTAATATCAAATTTTGATAATTTATCAAAATAATATGTTTAAACAATACCACTTGGCACAGTATGAGATTTTAAACCATGAATAACACAGTAAGCATTAATATGTAATATTCCTTATATATAGAGTGAGATGTAGAAGAGGGCTACCTAGGATTATTCAATAATTTTCTCTTCTTTATTAGTTGTTAATGGCTAAACAAGATTACAACTACATATTATATATATCCACAAGGTCTATCAAACTATTCATAAGTATAGATACTAGAATAATTTAAAATTTAAATCTATTAATTAAAAAAAATAGTCATTTGGTGAGAGTAAAAATTTGTTTTAAGTTACAACTTACAACCACTTATGTTATCTCCAAATGTATTTCTCTATAAAAAAAAATAGTCATTTTGTGAGAGTAAAAATCATGTTGGTCGATGTGACCACAAGAAATCATTAGCCAATAAACATGTAAAATAGGTCAATCACGAGATTAACATGAAGGATGGTTCCTTGAATAACCGAGCATTCCATAAGCTACCCATAACATAATTTTTCATGAGGCTTTTGCAATGCATTCTCTGGCTTCCAAAAGGAAAGGCATTCTTCCCCAACACAGGTGAGACATCACTCTCCTAAAATTTTTCCAGTGAGTCTTCTTCCACACATGCTAAGGAATTCTTTCTTTAGCTTCAACGGGTTTTCCTTATTAGTTCCTCACTTCTCTAAATTATTATCTACCGATGCCATGTGTCAGCATGCCAACACAATAATAACATAATAACTTCCAATTAATGCAATACCTTAACTTAAAAACTTGCCTAGAGTTAAATTCAGAACAAGCTTACATACACATTGTTCAGTTTGTGGGAGTGTTTAAGGCAGTCTTGATTGTATATATATGTAGTAGAAGGGATATTATATAAATGCTTCCCTGCATATAAGGGGAATTGGGTAATTATTGAGATGTATAGTGAATAGTTTGATCCCACTTAGTGGGATAAGGCTTGGTTGTTGTTGTTGTTGTATAGTGAATAATTTGAATTTTGGAAGAAGCATACAAATCATTCCACAACATGGGGCATGCAATTTCATTTACCTGGACTATGCATTTATCTTGAAATGTTCGAGTGCCTACCCATTCCTCTAAAAGAGCCTGCAATACATCCAAAAGAGGTAGTAAGTTAGAACATCTATTTTCTTTTAGAAATACAACTGAAACTAGGACTAAAATGGATGCAATGCATGGGTTTAAACTATTTAATTATGTAAATTGTAGACAGAAGATTTATTTGAACAAAAAGATAGAACTGCATTAAGTTATGGAAGTAACATATACAATAATTCCACTGACAGAGTAAAAAAGGTAACAAGTAGAATATTTAATTTCAATAACTAACCCCTTTGAAGTTTGAACAACTGACAATTTGTGCTTCTAGGGTCCTAGTTGTTGGAATATATGCTACTCAAGAATGGAAGTAGCTTTGCATAGAACTTCCAAATGGACAGATTATCTAAATTTCTGATTCTACGACAAGTCACCTTGATCTTTACCATAATAGTGTTTCTGATTACTTATATGATTTTCTTTTCCATTATGCTATGTAACCAGCCATATAAAATATAAGTTTAGCTCATTACCAAATGTAATAGACTATTTTTTTTTAACCTTTATTTTCTCCAATTACAATTCAGAAAGACTTGTTATTGTACATTAATCACTCTTAAACAAAACAATAATAAATGATCATAAGTGTAGGTGTCTTGATCGTCATTTTCTAATGCTTTAGTCAATTAATTGAGCATCAAGTAGACTCAGTCTACTGCATACTGAAGCAGATTCACCTTTTTTTGTTCAGACATGAGTTGACTCCTTAGTTGACTATAATACAATTGATTGAAAACCACTTTGATTGATGCTTTGACTGCAACCATTTCTAAGGCTAAGTTAATCTCATTTTTCCCCAACGTATATATACTTTCAAACTTTTCTTTCACATACAGTTTACTTTTGTGCCAAGAGACTTTGTGCCTCTGGGATTTCATCTTGTTACCTTATATCTAGTTGTCTTCGTGATCTATTGTGACTTCATCTTGTTGTCAGCATGACCTATTAGGACTTCATCTTGTTGTCTAGCATCCAATCTTCCTCGCTTATTGGAACCTCATTTTGTTAAATATCTGGTCCTCAACCTACTTGAGCTCCCATTGTTACAACTGCAACATAAGCCAAACTTCTTGCACCAACACACTTGACACACATATGAGATCAACAATTATTTATCTAACTTAAATTTTTCTCAAACATCAAAACCACATGCAAATCACATGCTTGGGGAAAAAGAAAAAGGGGAAAAGGAGGGATAGCCATCAAAGATGATGTCTCTCTCAACTTCAAGTGGAGGGGAATGGTCACATAACAAGAGGGAGAGGGAAAAGGAAAGCTAGAGAAAGTGAGAGAGAGAAAAAGAAGCCTACCAAAGGAGGGGAGATGGCAAGATGGGTGTAGTGGTCGCACAAAGTGGGAGAGAAGAGAGATAGGAAAGAGAGTGATCGTGTGAGCGGTTAGAGAGAAAATCACATGGAGACAGAGATTAAGATTTATATAACCCTCAACTTCTTAAAGATTCTACTAATTTAAACCAACACGATTAAGTTATAGTACCCCATATATAAATTTGGTTAAACCCTGTAGTGACTAAAGCAAAACCAAATCCAAATCGATCTGATTTGCACTCACATGACCTAATCATAGTGTCTACATGACAAATTTCCTTCAAACCCAACCTGTCTTCAATTAGATCTCCAAAAGTTCAATTCAACTTATCTCGTCGTCTATAAATTTTGAAATATTTAATCTTAAAATGACAAAAAATAAATATAACAAAATCTGATATCTAACATATATTTTAAGAAAACGTAACCAAACCATATGGTCATGGCACAATATGATGCTATGATACATAAACTATATAAATTTAGTCATAGAGTGAAACTTCAAAAAAATTTGAATTTTAAACCTTGGCCTCACTGCTTCAATGTTTTCCACACAAAATTTTGCAGAAGGCCTATATTAGGAATTTTGATTTGTGGGATATGATGGAAGTGGATAGAGAAATAGCACCTTTGCTAGCAAGTGAATTCTTGCTCAGATCAAGACGAAGAATAAAAAGAAAGAATTTCTATGTGTCTAAGATAGTTTTCACATGATTCATAGTTCATGAAACAACAAAGGAAGCATTGAATTTGATTCAAGCAGACTATCGTGGCAGCGAAAAGTCAAGACAAATACAAAGAGCTAAAATCAAAAGAGCACCCCTTTCTATTGGAATAATCAAAAGTCCCTACCCCTTTTTCATTAATCATCAAAATAGCACGCCACTTATTTTTTGTTAACCAAATTACCCCTCCTTGTAGCAGCTATGCTCATAGTTGCAACAATATGTTGACCACCTGTGCACACATTGTAATAGCTATTAGCCATAGTTGTTGCAATGTTATTACAACCATCATTTAAAATCTCTAGCAGTATAGAAGTTTTGGTTTATGAATAGAACAATACAGTTTCGGTATAGTATCGTGCTGTACTGATATGGTTTTGATATTTTTAAATATAAATATATTAATTTAAAATATTTTTTATTTCAATATTAAAATATAAATAATAAATAATATATATATATATAATTAATGGAATAGTTTTATGAAATTTTGATTAAGCATGTTTAGATTATCCTATTATAGTTAGGAGTTGATTAAAATTATTAACCTAAGTTAAACTTAGAATATTTTAATCATCCAACTGTGGTTGTTCCCACCGTGACTCGTTGTGATCATCGCAGGTTCGCAGAAGCCTCCGCAACCCCGCGGAGGTTGTCACAGGTACGTGGCGGCCTTCACGACCTCGCGGGATTGCAGCAACTTCCATGGGCCTCCGCTACCTCGCAGAGGTCCCCGTGGGTTCGTGACGATCGCAACCCATGGAGGCTGTTGCGATCTTGCGGCGATCTCTGTGGGGTTATGAAGGCCATTGTGAACTCACAAGGACCTTCCTCTAGCATCTCATCTAACTTGCATTTCTTCAATCTATTGGGTAGGGAATTAAGATGGTTGTGATGGATTTCATGCTTCATCAAGTAATGGATTAGCCCCAACAATGCTCCATAAATCTATTATTGGATCATCCTTATTCTACATAAAGGCAATATCAAATGGGTTTACATCATAAGAATCTTATTCTCCCCAATCCTCTCGTAAAATCTAGGCCATATTTTCAAAACTATGATAAGAGACGTTTCCCAAGCTATGATTAAAGAGAAAATTTCGCATTTCAATATGAATAAGTGAAAAAGTGTACCAAATTTTTTTCATAACCACTAGAGATGATGTCATTTGCAAGAGATACGGTAACTGTTTTCAAGTTTAGAATTGATGTTCCAAGCACCGACCTTCATCGAGTGGTTGTTCAGGCTGCCCGTACTCGTAAGCGTCGACTATACCGAATGTACCTAGCACCTTCGATGGCCTCGCTGCTTGTGCCTAATGTTGAAGGTTGACATTTCTAGATGTAGAGGAGCAAGCTGAACCACTAATGGACTCTCGATTGTTGTGCGCTGAATTACCAGTGTTGGACGCATTGTGTGCAGTAAGGTTCTGCTCTGTCTCATGTTGTTGCAAATTAATCGGTGATGCTGTGACCACTCTATGTTGCTCCTAGTTCGGTTGCAATTGAATATGATGCAGTTGTGCCTCATGCTACCCATATTCTGTTCGCAACGATTAGGGATGATCATCCGCTGTCAATGGATGCTCCACAGCAAATGGGTCTATGACTTCCACTATTGCAAGATCATTTGCAAGTTCTTAACAATTTGTGGCTCTATCTGCCATTGGGGGTGCTTGAGGTCGCCATCTATACCTTGAATGACGTCTTCGTCTTCCTCACAGATTGTGAGTGTTTGCCCGCTGCATTTACAGCCGCCACTTTGTGGTGTGGTGGATCCTTCCGGCAGCTCTCCTTCCGATGCCCAATTCTCCCGCATTCCTTGCAAAAATCCCGGCATGACTTCATATATTATTTCCAAATCAAGCTGAACTCCAGTGGGCAATGTAATTGGAACCCTCTAAAATTTCTTATCGATTACAGAAACCTCTACCAAGAGACTAGCAAAGGTTAGTCTCTCTCGAGTTCGTGTCAGTTTGTCGGTGTACATTGACTTCCCAATCTTCAAGCCTATGAAGCTAAGCACCTTTGGCGTCCAACAGTCTGGAGGAAGACCGTGGATCTGAATCCACACTGGAATGAATCTCATATCCTCATTGAAAAGAAAATAGTTGGGCATGTGCTTTAGGAATGGGGAATTCTGAAACCAAAATAAGGGCCTCCAAGCAAAAACTTTCTCCCGGTCTTCCGCCTTATCAAACTCGTAAATTATCCGCACTTGTTCATGAAAAACTTGTAGGGTAGCCCTCCATCTACGAGCCACAACCTCCACACCATCCCTTCCGGATGTCATCTCATGAAGCAACCTACCAAACAATAGCCCATTGATTCCTCGACAGATTCAATGCCATCATATTGAACCTGTATTCTTTTCCTCGTGACCTTGTGTTGTTGTAGGTGCGTCACCAGTTTTACCTTCTGATTGTCCTTGAAAAGCACCGCCCAAGATCTTCCATGTCCCGGAGGCTCCTCCCCCACCAAGGTGTTGATTCTGGCCATCAACCCCATTCTATCCTTGCCCGTCCACCTCAGCAGTTGGAAGTTGTACACCATTCTCCGTGACATTGTGTTCTTGCTCATCAGCCACATGAGTGCTTTCCAATCCAACTAGGTCCTCCACATGATCAGCTGCGTCATTCCCATTGGCAGTCACAACTAGCACCAAATGATTTAGCGGTGTCAAAAATTAACCCGACCCGACGACCCAACCCAAGTCGACCCAAAAAAAATCAGGTTCGGGTTGGGTTTTTTCGGATTCGGGTCGGGTTCGGGTTGAAGGGTTTCGGGTTGAAAATTTCCGGGTTGGGTTGGGTTCGGGTTGACCCGAATTTAGAGGTTAATTGATTTTTTAGGGTTAAATTAAATTTTATTTTAAAAATTAAGATGTTTTTATGTATATTAATATCAATGTT
>JBAMIB010000024.1:4262988-4292021 GCA_037177415.1 Kaempferia rotunda
TTTTATGTATATTAATATCAATGTTAGTATAATAGTGATGGAGTATTGAAATAAAAGTGAAGAATTATTGGGAAAATGACCAAAAAAGTTATTTTGGATCGGGTTATATGGATTCGGGTTGGCCGGGTTCAGGTTTGGGTTGACAGTTTAAAAAAAAAAATTCGCAACCCGACCCGAACCCGACCGGACCCAACCCACCCGAATTGACGCCCCTATCATGATTAGCCAATGGTGTTGCTTGTGGATCTGCTAGAATTGGTGCAATATCTATATCTGATGGAGCCCTCTTGGATTGGCTCATGGGGGATTGCTAGGATCCCTCCTCTTTTTCGCCATTGGTCAAGAACATCCCAGCAGATCTCAAGAGGGATTTGCCGCCTAGTTTCCCCAATCAGCAAGCAGTCTTCTTGGAAAGGCAGCCCCAATGGGGGACAACCACCCAATTTCCACCAATGAGCAAAAAGCAGTTGTTGGGAAGCCAATTGGTTGACTAAAGCTATTGATATGCATGTACCTAGGATGACCGGTAGCCCTCACCTGTGATGCTGGTGGTGGCTGAAAAACCTCCAAAAATCCAAAACTCTCCGGTGTTGTAGTGGATAGACGTGATAGCAATGGGGCGAAGAAACCGGCAGATTAGGAGAGGGAAAGGAGAGAACTCACCTGTATCACCAAGAACCTTGGACCGTCACCCTCTAGTCATTACCTCTAAAAGTCATCACCTTCCCCTCCTTTGCTTCCAGCAGAGAGCCAAAAGGCCTTCACCAACCCCAGTAGAGTCGTCCGCTGCCCCCTAACTAGAGACAACAAATTCTAGAGAGAAAGGAGAGCTCTCCCTTCCTCCTTAATTGCAAGACTTCTTTCCTAAGGAACTTTTGGACACTTTCAAATATTCGGACATCCACCAACAAGTTGTTGCTTTAGTCATGTGATCCCGCCATGATGTTAAATTATATTAGTGTAAGCACTACCAATCGAACCAATACTCAAGTTGATGTGCATGTCTCCAATCTAAATCTGATTGTTAATTTGATAACATTTGACTACCAATAGATCATTAAAATATTTATATTATTAAAATAATAAAATCACATCAAGTAAACACATTGATAGAATATTCATTTTATATGAAATTACTTAATTAATGCACATTAATATTCAAAATACAGAATTATCTAATTAATAATTAACTACTACATTAATTAATCAATAACTAATTAATTGATACATTGTTTATTAAACTATATAAATAATTTTTTTAATTAGTTAATAATATGTATCTTTTAATTAATATGTATAATATATAGTATTAATACAGTACTTGTTATAAAAAATAAATATACAAATATATACTACAATATTACATATTATATATGTGTATTATATTTATATAAAATTATAATAGAGTATAATATTAAAGTTGTGCATGAATAACAACACACCTTAGTGAATTGCGAATAGATTTTTGTGATTTCACAAAAGCCTAGTTTGCAACTGTAACCCTCTTTATGACTCAGTCACCAACTCAACAAACCAACAAGCTGGCAACCCCTCTAATCCCATTTGTCTTACCTTAATTCATTACCCACACTGAAGTCACCATATTTTAATCCACTTAAAGCCTTCACTCATAGCTTCTTTAATTTTTCTTCATAGGCTTTTTCCTTTTAAATTATAAGTTATTGATAGCCTCTCAATCTCTTCTTTCCTCTTCCCCATGATTGGCAACATCTTTCCTCACTTCATTAGTTGAATCTGGAAGAATTTTGATTTTCATCCATGCCAATTGAGAAAAAGTCCATTACCATTCAATCCTACTTGACACTGGCAATATTGTTCCAACACGGGCAGTACTGTGGTTTAACCTTGTGTCGTCCAATGCTACGTTTCGTTCTTTACCTAGAACAAACATTGTTGGTCGTGTTAGTAGCATGGGACCATTTTAATCTATAGGCAATGTACCAATGATAGAGAGCCAAGGTTGAAGAGGTAGAGGAAGGAGAGGAGGGCATTGGCACTAAAGGCGTAGAATAGCAACTTAAAGAGTGTAGTCAAATAATGACACAAGGATGAAGATGAAAAACATTGTGTGGATGACAAAGCAGAGGACACAAGGAAGCGAATGACACAACATGCGATGTAGATCACTTAGTTGAGTTGTCATTCCACTGTGTCAAATAACACCGAATAAAGGAAATTTTAGTAAGTGATAAGTTTCGTTAGTGGTGTCTGAAGAATATAATGGATTTCACAACTTTGGAAGTTTATGAAGAATTTTGAAAAAGCACATGAAATAAGTGATAAATTTAGAAAGTAACCATTTAAAATATTATTCAGATTTACTTGGTAGTTCTCCTTCACACATTCAAGAATCAATCTTGATTCAGAACACAATCCTGTAGCACCCTAACAAATCTTTTCAAGAGTAATATGATAAATTATGTGATATTGGCGTGCCTATCCTACAGTAGAGAATATCAAACTAATGGAATCTAAAATAAGTTGAATATATATGTTTTGTATTAATATTCTAGGAGCTAAGATCACAAACAAGCAACTGCATTGTCATAATACTTCACCAAAATTTCTGAAAGGATACCATCAATCAACAAAGAAAATGTAAAAAGAAAACTAATAGTTAATTTATTATAATTAAATAACATTCAGAAGAGCTCCAAAGTTTGTATAAGCAGAGCTTAGACACACAAAAAAAGGTGTAATGTTTCTATAACTATGACAAAAAAATAATTCAAGAGAAGCTACATGATGAATATTTCCCAAAACACATTCAGCCAAACCTCTATATATTATCTCACAAATACTAGTTTGAGCTTAGATATGTAAAATAAAGTATTTGTGAGATTGTATGTGCATTACAACGTACTGCAGTCTAATTAATTATGTATTAATAGAGAGCCTGAAGAAAATTCAATGTAAGACGGTAGAAAAGGGGGAAACCTCCTCATGATATAACCAGATTGTCAAAAGCCTTTTGTTCTAACTCTTTATGGTGGGCTACATAAATCTTATCTGCCATTGAGTTGCAAAGCAATATCACTAATAATATCCATATTTATATTATTTTTTATTACAATTGAGCAATGTTTTTATTGATCTCAATCTAACTTTAAAGCTTCAAGTTTAATAGGTCCAATTCTTCTAGCTTTAGTATCTGGTTGATCATTTTGAATATGTTCAAATCATTCCAAGCTATTTTTTCTCATTTCAACTCCCATGATGCAACTATGAAAACTAAAATTTCAATATGTGACCAATGACACAAAAAAGGGGGGAAAACCTTGTGATCAAACTCAGCCATCTTTAAAACTATTGGAATAATTATTGGATCACTGCCTGATTTTTCAGGTTTCAAGGTGTTGTCAATTTGCAACTCCAAGTCCTTATGAACATCACCTGAAAAAAAAATAGCATTAGCAAAATCAAGAAAATGAAAATAGGGGTAGGGATTTTCTGTTGTCTTTTATTTCTTCGTTGCTTCTATAAAAAAAAAATATCTTGTGTTAGATAGAGTAGATCAAAGTTACCTAGAGATTCAGAAGAAATGTCAGCACCCAAAGTAGGTCTTGAATCATTAGCGTCTTTAATCTCAAAAGTGCCTCTCTCATCCATAGTTACTTCCATCTCTGGGAGAGTCAAAGTATTCTCAGTATCATTTACAGATGCATAACAGCCCTCATTGATGACATTTTCTGGACTACTTTCCACTATTTTTGTAGTGTCCACCAAAGTTGCTGGCACTGCATCTTTTGGATTGGAATCTTTGTTTTCCTCTTCCATTAAATAAATACTTGGGTCCAAATGTATACCCTGGAAAAATTAGAAAAATATGGAATGTAATCTGCAGTAAGGAGGGAGGAAAAGTTAATAATAATAAAGAGAAATCCTGGCTCTTGACCATACAGAAAAACCATTCTGCCATTATTAAATAGGTGCACTAATTTTCTTAATCGCTGTGTGAGCACACTCTTTGGTGTGCCCTTTTATTTTTCCAGTACTGCTCACTCAAGATGGTTGGGCACTGACATTGCCCTGTTTCCCACCCTTGCTTTGATCCCATTTCAATTATAGAAAATGTGCACCGAAAAAAGAAAACCAAACACCTCAAAAGAATTTCGACATCTCTCTCCGCCTCTCAACTATAGAAAATGTGATTGTGTATGCTTGTGATTGACTGCATTTCTTATGACTGTGATATGCTTACATGTTGAGATATGACTACTGCATGTGTTCTACATTGGTCTGCTTTTTAGTAGCTGGATAGACCATTTATGATGCTCTAGGGATACGAGCAGTACTATAGTAGATCCATTATGGTACTTGTTTATATTTCGTGTTCGGCAAACCGTTCAGGTATAGATACATACTATGGCATTACTACTATACTTGTGGACTTTTTTTCTATGATATTGTATACTTTTCAATCTCCATTTACTTATTATGATCATGCATTATCTGTCTTATGCCCGCTGAGTTTTAGACTCACCACCCATTGTACTGAATTTTCTTTCGCCATCACCCCTTGTATTGATTTTTCTTTCGCCATGTAGCAGGTATATGTACTTGGAGCCGCTTGGACGATCCTGCCTGCCGGTCCCACGTCACTATCGAGGGAGGGTTTTCTAGTTGGTTTACTACTTATGTTTCTTTGGATTTTATCTTATAGACTTGGCGTTGTAATTAATAAACTTGGACTTGTTGCTTTCGCCTTGTGCTTTTCGGTTATGTGTTTTGTTTAGTTGTAGAGTCAAGTCAGGCCAGCTCGCAGGTTTGTTCCTTTGGTTTTGTAGTCTTTATTATATCTTTCTGTTGTTTATCTGTCCAGCCCTGTGGGCTGAGTATAAACTGCGTGGTTGTGTGTATTCAAACCATATGGGTTGTGTATAAACTGTGTGGTTGTGTATATTCCAGATGTGTGGGCTAAGGAGTGAGATAGATGGCTATGCATCCAGTTTCATTTGTCGCAGGATAGATGTTGTCTGATTTTTGTCGAACGACCTTACCCTCGGGACGTGACAGCACCGACACTATGCATTGTTGCGAAGCCGTCGTGACCTCATGATGGGTAACCTCACGGTGACCTCGCCTAGCTGTAGTATTTTATTTTAGTTTTTCTTTTTTTCTTTCTTGTTTATTAAGTTTAGTTTAGGTATTAGGAATACTTTTATCTTTTTAGGTTTAGAGGTTTAGGGTTTTAGGGAAGTTAATTTCTTTTCTTTTTGTATTTTTTATAATTAATTTCTTTTCTTCTGGTAATTTCTTTTCTTCTTTCATTTATTTCCTTTTCTCCGTACTAAAAAGATGAAAATGGTGATGCATTTAGAATTTTCTTCTAAATCAAGGAATTTTCTTCTTCTTCCATGCAAGAGAGCGGCATTATGCCCCTAGTAATTAATCAAAATCAATAGTGAAATGTAAATAATGACTATCACTGTTGCCAGTGAAACAGGCAGTATCAATGAAAAAAAATAACAAAGTGAAGTTATAAATTAGTCAGCACCTAATATACCATTTAGAATTTCATGTTGTAAAGGAAGTGTCAAAAACTAACATACTTCAATTATGATAGGCTTCCCATCTTTCATTGCCTTCTTCAAGTCACCAGCCAAGCCTGATAGAATAGTAGTTTGTTACGATCTAATGATCAAGGGGGAAAGACTTAGCATGAAAAGGCAATCTACTTTGAGTATGTTGTGTGATTCAGATATTAGAATAGGAATGTTAATAATTCTTGACTGGGAATCGTTTTGTAACTACCTTTCCTAACAATCCTGCATTCTCTACAGAACTCTGTTATTAGCTCTTCAGGTGAATTAAAATCACGAGCCCAAACTGGTGTGGAAGTCAATGGGGCACTGAAAAGAAGTATTAAAAGATTAATTTCTAATTCTTAAAGCACAAAGTGGATACACGTACAACTCTGAAGCATTTCATTAAAAGTTAATCAAAGATAAAATTAGACAACAAGATAAGATTAAAGAAATCCAATCCACAAGCTCAAATGGCAATGTTACTAAAGAGGATACCAACAATTTAAAAGGTGTATAGTTCTCTTGTTTTTCTTACATATGTTACAAAATCAGGTACTTTTAGCGAGTGAAAAGATGTCATATATACTACAAGTAACCAAAAGCATTACATGTTTAATGTTGAAAATGTCCTTAAACATTAAGTTACAAATGTTTGTACTGTTAATGACATAATATTGTTACTAGTAGTATTAATATAGTAGAATTTTTAACTCATCTTGAAAGTTTTGAATCATACCGAGTGCCACCTAGATGTGCGACATCAAGACCAAATAGCAACAATTTGTAAATAACATTTATATTTTTCACGTGTCATCACTTATTGGGGAGTTGCAAGTTGACATAGAAAGAAGTTGAGGTGGATTCATTTTTGTTCTTTTTTATCATTAGGCACGGTTTAAAAGTATGGTTGTGTTGATTGCCAAGAAAAAATAAATTGTGTTTTTTGGGGGGAGTTGCATGTTGACATTAGTGGAATTTAATATGGGAATCATTTTTTTCATTATCCTTGGACACACTCTAAAATATCACTTTGTTCTGGTTGACATGGATGGAACATTTTGTTCCATTCAACAACAAGATGAGTGCGTCAAGAAGACAGGAACTGAAAGAAAGCACCACATTCCTTTCCTTTCATCTTCAAGACCAGGTATCCTGTACATTCTGCATCACAATCCCTCATGTTCAGTAACAACAAAAAAAGTTAAGTGCCCCTTTGGAAGAACAATTCATCAGATTCATCCAATGTAACATGGCTGAGAAGTGAACCAAGAGACATGATACTAGCGAGTAAACCCTGCCCTAGAGAAGAGAAGAGGTGGTGACCTACCTCACATTGATGCTCTAGCTTTGTCTCGTACTGAGGTGAAATGTGTCTAGGTGAACTTCTAACATGTATGCTTCTTTCTTCTTCACCTCATACTTCCTCCACCTCCTCCTTCCTCTTCTACATCTCGGTTTCTCCCTTTGCCTAATTTGTGCCACCAGCACTGCATGTTGGCATGGTCAATCTCATTCTTACTAGGAACTGATACCCCGCTCGACATGAAATTTCAAATGTTGTAATTGGGTAGCTCCAGATTGGTGGTCTTAAAGAAAGGCTACATACCAAAAAAAAAAGTTGGATTGTCCTACGAGTATGAGGATTTGAAACTAAGTTTTTGGTGGTGGCATAGAAGATCATAAATTTTGGGACACGATGTAGAACATTGAAGAGAGGATGTACTGGAAATGGAAGGTAAAGCTGGTGGGTAGGAGTTAAGGGACCAAGTTATCTTAGATGGAAATTGTATTAGAATGATCATCAGTTTAGAGGGACAAGGTAAGCCCGAAGATTGAATAAGACAATGAAAACATGAAAGGCTCAGTATCTACCCCAAGACTCTTGAACAAACATCGTATCCAAGAAGGATAAACTTAAGGCAACATGAAAAATAAGTCAATAAGAGGATCCACAAGTTTTATAGGTTGCTAATAATTCTAAATCATTCTCAAAATGAAGAGCAACAAAGAAGCTGTGTAAATGATCTCAAAATTTCTATATAAATTCTGGGCCAAGAAGAGGCTTGTAGCAGCCATGTAAAGCGTAATGTGCCTCAGCAATGTCTCAAAGTTGAAAAAAAAATGTTGAGTGTAACTAAAGCAGAGCACCTGAGGGAACCAGTGTCCCCACCAACTATCTCAAGGCTTTGCATGCCTCAACCAGCAATCTCATAAAAGATAAGAAAGTCATGGAGAACTAAATGTTTAATGACCAACAAACAGATGAAAACAATACTGGGTTATCTTTTTTATCAACTCAACTCTACAATAAGATGGACTCTTAAAACTTGGTCTAAATTTTACTTGGTTTGTTGACCTAGTAAAATAAATATATAATTTTTATGTTTAAAAAATCATATAATATTTTAATTTGCATAAGTAGCATTCTAAAAAAGATTAAACTGAAGACAGAAGTGATAAATCAACTAGTAAGAGAATTGGCCCAAAGGGAAGGAAATAGTAGTATCAATTTGAGCAAGCAAATCAATAGCATCAATTATTTGAACAATCATCCCTAGCACAATCCAATTATGGTTATGAACAATTGTGTTTGTCCCAACCACTTGAGGTCAGCTACATGATCCATTAATTAGACTCTATGCACAACGCTTTGGTAATATACAAATCAATTAAATTTTATTTTCTTATTGTATTAAAACTTTCATGGGATGGTGCATGGATGTTGGGCCATCTGATCATTCAAGTCATGGTTTCCGTGTTAGTCAAATATAAATAAAAACAATTATTTGACTAATATTAATTTATAAATTATTCATCATATTTTAATATTAATTAACATATAAAATATAGTTAGTTACTCAGTGTTATAATTAGTTTATAAGAGAAAGTTTAGAAATAACTATTGGAAGGAGATGATGGTCCCAACATTAACGGTGAATATATAGTGCACCTTTCTTTTCGATTCTTGCAACTTACAAAACTTAAATGCAATTGGTAAATTTGAGTATGCACATGTGCGATTAATATATAAAAATAGTAAATATATAGCTCAAATAAATATAAAATAATCACAATGCTAATGCTAATAAATAGGTATAAAATGATATAGAGAACACACTCTTACTCCATAACTTGTAAAGCACCCCTCAATATTCACTAATTTCTTTAAATGAAGCATTGGGTAAGCCTCCACAAGTGAGTATGAGACATTCCTAGTATTGAGATAATGTTTCTCGCTTGTGATTAGGTTTGATTATGGTGTTATGATGATTTGACAATATGCCTTAATTAGGCGTAATTAGGTGATTATTTGACAATATTTATTTGACCAAGATTTAAAATCTTGAATTGTAAAGGAGTTTTGGACTTTGAACCGAACAATAAGGTTTCGATACCATATCATGTCATGTTTGTATGGCTCCAATACTTATTTGATTAAATTATTAATAATAACATAATTAATTCCCCGTAATAAATATATTTTTAATTAAATTTTTAATATAATTAATTATTTAATTCATAAATGATATTGTTAATGTATGTTGGTTCTTTTGTTTACTATTTTTATCATCTCAAATTTAAAAATTAGAAATGCTTGTAAATTTAGTTTTAATTTTAAACTTTAGTTATATTTCTTTCATTCCATAACAATTTATACTATAATTTATTAAATTTTTGCAGGTAAAACAAAAAAACCGATGAGACCTTCATCCAGTCCAACAAAAATTTCAACATACTTTACTTTTAAATTCTGGAAAATTAAAGCATTTTCGTATTTGAAAGCATAGTCTCAGTGCTTTTGTGTTATTATGTAATTTTATTTGAAATAAATTTATATAATTGTGTTTAGCATTAAATATCACTTTTTATATTTTGTTTGATAAACCCTAAATAAAAAAGTGTATGATGCATGAAATAAATTAAAATTTTATCATTTAATTTTAATTCAACTTTGCTTCTTCATATAACTATAACTATTAGGTGAATGGAAAAAAAATCAAAAATTTTAAAAATTCAGGATGTAAAATATTATATTTAAATTTTTAAAAAATTAAATATATGAAACTTGATTTTAGCTTGACTCGATTAAATTTGAATATTTTAA
Organism: Kaempferia rotunda; assembly: GCA_037177415.1. Lineage (NCBI taxonomy): Eukaryota > Viridiplantae > Streptophyta > Magnoliopsida > Zingiberales > Zingiberaceae > Kaempferia > Kaempferia rotunda. Next base: position 4,272,643 of record JBAMIB010000024.1, read on the forward strand.
GTTTAAATTTTTTTTAAAATAAAATCATATTCAAATTTTAAAATAGTTGTTTTAAAAAAAAAAAAATTTATTTGACAACTCCACACAAAATCTCAATAAAATAAATTAAAATATTTTTTAAATTAAATTAAATATTGTTTATTTAATTAAATGACATATTGAACCCTAATTATTTGTTGATGTTTGAATTAAAGTTGAAAGAAGGTATAAGGAAGATAAGAAATTTGAGATTTAATCAAAGTGGGCAATTACTTTTTATCACTTGCCCACATAATCTATATCGGTCTCTATTACAAAAGTTTAATAACTAACTAATTAAGTTTAATAACTAACAAAAAATTTTCCTATTTAAATTTTTATATTTTAAATAATTTTTTAAAAAAACAAATAACTAATTAAGTTAAAGCAAACTAATATTTTATATTTTATAGGCAAGTGGAAGTTGGTTTAGGATTAAATTTTATAGCAAATATGATGATTACGATCAAATGAGTTCAAACCAAATTGGATTTAGATTTATATTGGTCTATTTAAAACTAAACTAAATTAATATATAAGAAAGTTTGGTTCAGTCTTAATTAGATTTGGTTAGTTTTATTTTTATAAGGTTAGGAATTATCTAATTATTTAATTAGGTAAACACCTTGTCGCCCACCTCCTAAGTGGACAAACCGCCCGTCGCTTGGAGTGATCATTGCACTCACTGCCTGCAGTTGCCATCACATCCGCTGTCCATTGTATCTCTCTCCAGTAAAATTTTCCTCTTCTCATTCTCTTATCTTTCTTTTCTTGAGTTGATCGAGTTTGGGCAATCAAGTTGGTTAATTGATTGTGGAACCAATTACAACATAAGACTCCAAGTTGGTCATCAAGTTTGATAAAGGAGTCGAAGACGTGTGAACCCTCGTATCGCTTATGATGTTTTAACCTTAGGTTTATTAATAAGCATAGACTATATTGATACTGTAATGGCTTAGGAAACGCTTAGACTTCCTAAAGCTTTGTTTTTGTTGAAGCCTTTTGGCTTTAGGGGTGTTCCCATGTCATATTTATTGACAGCTCAAATCTCAGACCTTAGGTCAACCTACAATGAGCTATAAATATAGTCGATTTGGCCAAATAGTGCCAGTTGATTAAAAATCATCCAGTCAATTAAAGTAGGTCTTACAAAGAGATAACAGTTGATTAAATGCAGAGTTTAGACAATAGAATCTTTGTTTAACAATAGGATTCCAATTAAATATGTATTTGATGATATGCATCAAATGCATAGAGTACCACAAGATTTAGAGATTGAGTTAATCAACTTTGGGTGATAGAGGTGATAGACGTGATTAATCAAGTATGGAGTCAGTTGAGACCATGGTTCAAAATCTCAAATCGTGTTGAAGCTTTGATCTTTAACTGGAATGATATTGTTTCGATTTTCTGCCAAGGTTTTGAGGCATGGTACTGGTAATTGATTGGAGTTGAAGAAGGAAGACATTTATGTGTCGAGTATGATTTTAAATCTCGTACCATATTGGGCAAAATGGTTGAAACACAACATTCCGGTAAATTATTGAAAATCAATATCACTAAGCATAGTCCTTCCTTTGCTTTATCTCTTTCCTCCTTCAACCTAATTGTCATTGATAATCATCAGTATCATTCGAGTCAAAATTAAAAACTATGACACAGCTTGAGATTTTGACCCTATGTGTTGAGTTGTATCAAGTTTCGATTGTTTCGCATGGCATGGTATGTATGAAATTTCAAACCATGGTTGAGACTTAGACTAGAAGTTGGTCATCAATCTTGATAAAGGAACCCAATATTCTTTGTGATATTGTAATCTTAGATTTCTTTTTGGACATAGATTTTATCGATGCTGTTATGGCCAAGGTAAAATTAGACTATCTAGAGCTTTCTTTTTATTGAACATTTACGACTTGAAGTTGTTCGTGATTTATGATGTTAGTGTTCCCGAGTTATCTTTGTTGACAACTTTGGACTCAAATTCTAGATCAACTTATAATGAACTAAAAGATGATCAAAAGAAATTGTATAGACAGTGTTAGTCGACTCTAACTTGATTCGATCCAATGCAGTAGACTAGTCGACAAGAGTAGGTCAATCAGCTAGAATAGGATAGTGGCCAACAATAGGCTAGTCAACTAGAACAAAAGTTGACAATGACTAAAGGGTTTAGACAACAAAAGATTTTTTTGTTTAAGCTCCAATCATTTGGATGACTTTTTTAATTAACTAATACAATGAGGAACAAGTATTAAGCTGACTCAAATGTTTTTGTTAGTTATAATATTTAAATTTTGAATTACTAGTAGATTAGACCATATATCCAATCAACTAGAGATCTCTGTTTAGTTTTTCTACCATATCTTATTCAACTAAGACTTAATGTTTTATATTATCATTTGTCATTCTAAATTGAGATCAAGTACCAAAAGCATATCCAAGAACTTAGATAAAAATTTAAAGGTTTCAACTCTATTAAGCTCTTTGGTAATTTCTTCTCTACCTTTTACTTTTATTTTATCTCTTAGGAAGATATTGTAAGGTTTTATCCTCTTCAAGTGAAATCCCTTATTTGGGTCAAGCTTATGAGCTTGCAAAAATCTTATCAGTGATTTATCTTAGAGGTTTTATCTACAATTGTAGAGACCAACATTTAAAATTTTGATTTGATACTGTATCATGTCATGTCAAGTGGATTCAATACTTTTTTTCTTTTTAAATCTAAGTGTATAAATTAAAAGAATATTTTCATTAATATTTGATCCCTATAAATGCTTGTTATCACTAATAAGTTCATACTTAGGTGTTATCTATTAAATTCATGTTTCAAGATTACCTTGTGAGCTCTTTTGTGCCTATTTAATTTTTTGTAAAATCTATATTTTTATTATTATTGCAATGTAAGTCTTAATCAATTATAATTTTATTGCAAAGGAATTGAGTCCCACAACTTGCACCAAGAATGGTCAAAGAAATTTGGTCTCGATTGCTTATGTTAATCATTTATCTGAATATTTTAAATTCAAATTTTCATGAAATTTAAAGTGTCTTCTAAATTTCATTTAAGATTGAACATAAAATTAGGTATCCTATTGTATAAGTAAAGGGATCAAGGGATTATTTCTTTATGTATTAGTGTTTCCTCTATATGCTTTTTGTTTTTTTATTTAAAAAAAAAACAATTTCTATGTTATACTTTATATAAATTTTTAAGTGTTAAAGAACTTAAAATTGATTGTTAAAAGCAGATAAACATGTCATTTTTTTCTAAAAAAAATTAATACATCACTATCCCAAATTAAAAAATCAACCCAATAATTTTCTAACACCAAATTAAATCATCCTAGAAATGCAATATTGATGTTGATTTCACCACGTACCCATCAACGTATCTTAATTCACACTGGAATTTAGGCATAGATTTATACCACAGGAATCGGACACGATAAGGATACACATAAATGTCCCGATATCTCATATCACAATATGCATGAGTGATGGCCCATCAAACCGAATTAATCTCAACAAGCTCTCTTGCATATCTTGATAAACATGAGTTTTACTTTTGATTGTCACCTTTATATCAGCATAGATACTAACTCTTAAAAACTCGCATCATGATCATCATCTTGGGTTGTATACCTTGCTCACATGTCTAAGGCTCAGAGTTGGTATTAAGAGAATATAAGTTTCACAACCACAAGTGTATCGGTACTATCATTTCTTCAATTAGTAGTTACACTTTTGTCGATATTCATCATCATTTCAATCTTTTCATTGGATTGTAGGGTCAAAAGGGGATGATGTTTCAGTATATGTTCTTGTTCATCATTTACATTGAGTGGATTTTAACTGGTCCTCAACTAACTTTTTCCCTTAAAAGCAAGAGTTTTGCCTTTTCCCTTTCTTTTTAGTGGAAATTGTAGAAGTTTTGTTTTTAATTACCTTTAGTTGGGTTTAGAGTTGGGATGTTTAAAAATGTTCAGATCGAGGTCTAGACAAATAAAAATTCCCAATCAAAATCTCCTACATCATCATCATCTTCCTTGCCACTATCTCCTCTATCTTGTACTTTTTAAATTTGTTGGTAAAGGAATGAGATGGTCATAGTGGATCTTGTTTATCAAGTAATAGATTCTCAATCTCCACAACACTTCAACAATCTATCATTCCTTCTATCAAATCTACACCATTGGACTATTGCTTCTTTTATTTTGTAACGACCCTTAGTTGAAGATGAGTATTATAGTGAACGTAGACCATTTTTTCCAGACGACGAAAAGAGAGATAATTTTGCAATTTTGTATGAATAAAGAGAAAGTTGACCAATTTCTCTTCAACATGCATCTATGAGAGAATCCATATCATAATTTATTTTAAAACATTAAGTTAATTATCTACATTGTAACCACCATTCAACTATAAGATAAATAGCTGAATTACTAGCAATAAGTTATTTTATATTTATCCATATCAATTTTATATTTACCTGACCATGCAAAAGGAGCTCCAAAAGAGTTTTATTTGGTGTAATGTCCAAATTACACTTTTAAGCGTCATTGGGAGATTATCATTTGTGGCTAGATTATATCAGTATTGATGTTAAATTGATATAATAACGTAAAATAATTGAACATATATAATTATCAAAAATCAACATTAAAATTTTCTTATTATTAAAAAGAATATACCACCAACAAAACATTTTTCTTATTTGGTTATTTAATCTTGCAATAATTGTATTAATATAATGTTAATACTTATTTAGCCTCTTGATTTTCTATTTTCTTGGTAAAATATGTAGTAGACAATTTGTAGCTTCTTGTTCGTATTGACATTACATAGAAGAAAGGTTCTAGTGATATAAGAATATCTACATTGTAATGTAAAAATCTAGTAGATATAATAATTTTTTTGTGTCCTTACCTTTAGTGATGTTAATCCGTAAATATAGTCTTCTATCCTAGAGCGACTTTAACGAGAGAAAATGAGTTGAAAACTATTTCCTCACAATCATAGAATCTCATTGTCAAAATTTTCCATATTAATTCTTGAGTTAAATGACGATTATAAAGCAATTTTATTAATATTTATCCTTTTCACTTATCGAGTCTCTCAATGCCCATCATTATCAAATAGAAGTAGAGTGTCGCAAATAGTTTCTAAAACAATGTTGGCTGTTTTTGATTTAAGAGCTCTCCAGCCCTATAGTTGACATTATTGTTTATGACCACATCCATTGTATTTTTTATACCTATTTCATAAACTACACTATCCATCAAGAGATATTTGTAAGGTACATCATGATATGATATTCTGTTTTTCATATTTTGTAGTTACATCAACAAACTTATGAAATATCACCTTTCTATTGCAGTATAATAGAAAGTTGATAATGTTCATTCACATAGATATTGTCTAGCTATTGCATATCAAAGTTACCATATAGGCCAGATCGCTCATGATAGTATTCATGTCTTGATCTCCTAGAAAAAAAATATGTATGATGATATATTAGGGGATAAAACTCAATGGTATAGAAGGATCCATATATTTGACCTCACCTAGTGGAATAAAGCATAATTGTTGTTGTTGTTGTTGTTGTTATGATCTTTTGAAAGATAATTTCAAGTTTTATTAAATCATGGTTCAAATGTACATGAATCAAATTAGAATTATTCTAAATCAGCCACATCTAATTTTACAATTATTTAATTCAAATAGTTACCCTCTAGTTGAGCAAGATATGGACTCACCTCTAAATCAAGAAACCTTGTAATAGATATCTCTACCCAAAAACACCACTAAAATCATGTTTATTTCCCACAGCCAACCTTCAGCAAACAAAAATATATAAACCAAGTGAAAATCTTATAAATGCAAACCAATAAGTACCTTCTAAATATGATGCAATAGAATACACCTTTCTCCACGGTTAACACAAGTTAAGCCAATAATTGCATGGATACCATTCCATAACAAACAAACCTTAATTGCATCTGCAGACGGGAACTAAAAGAGGTATTTGGAATAAATTGTGACTGATAACTAGGTGATAATTTAAAGACTAGCATTTTTACATAAGGGTCATGGATGACAAAGACATTTTGCATGAAACAAAATGAAGCTAAAAAAAACTTTAATGGATGGAAATCTTGTTGGGTAGTGAATGGCAATAGAAATCATTAGAACAGTTACACTTTGAATAGTTAAAATGAGTAGAGATTGATAGATAGAATTAGTAATGTGTAATTGAGGTAAGAAATTGGGTAGTGGATAGTATTCTGTCATCAAAATATGAATAGCAAGACTATGTTATTCTTATAAAGATGAAACTTCTACTTTATGCAACTATTTAATATGCTTGGACAAATACATCTCTACTTTATATGGTTGAACAAATGCATCAGCTTAAGCGGCAAGTGTCGACTTAAACCATAATGCACCTTAATAGAGTAAAACAGAAAAATAGGCTTAGGTAACATATGGAGCTTGTGTTTCTGCAACACTAGATAAACAGAATAGCATGAGCACTTGAAGATTACAGGCATAAAAAATTTTAATCAAATAAATTGTACAAAATACTAAATAGATAGACTCACTCTGTTGATGTGCGCAAAAGTTCATACACCATTTCTGTCTGCATAAAACACGTTATAATATAAATTTCCATTTAATAACTCCAAAGAATAAATATCAAACTAGTCATGAGCAAATAACCTGCAAAACATTCGGTAAATTGAGTCTTTGAGCAAGCTGTGTTGCAATCGTGGACTTTCCAGTACAAGCAGTTCCACATACAAGAATGACCAATGGAACTCTTTGGTGATGAAACCTAGAAGAATAACCAACAAAAATAAAAAGAAAGCTTGAAATCACTTACAGTATTCAAAGGACAAAGAAGTGAGCAAATCAAAAACAAATATACCAAGAGAAAGGAATTTTTTGTAATGAGGAAAGTAGTAAGGGATCAAACAAGATAATCCTTAAAAGTGAAGAATTATAATGCATTTTTAATTAAAGAGGTTAAATCAATTTGTTTAGGTACTTATTGTTGTTGTTATTATTATACTAAATCTATATTATAAAAATTCATTACAATTAATAAGAAGTATGATAATAAATATCAGATATTCGATTGCATTATTAGATACTTTTAAATTTCCATAAATACTACATATGTTTTATTGGTGCAAAAATAAATATACATTGGTATTATTAACATTTTTTGCAAAAAAAAATAAACACAATAATTCCCAATATAAAAATAAATAAAAAACAACCAACAACCAAACCTTATCCGACTAGATGAGGTCGGCTATATGGATCATTCTATGTCATTGGGCTCTATCCCCTATTATATCATCAACTATATTTAAATAAATTTTATCTTGTTTTATTATTCCTAACCAAGTAATATATAAAAAAGAATTTTGTAATAATTTATATGTTAAATTCCAACATATTGGTAGATCATATGGAAATTTTTTAAGTCTCATTCCATTGATTTTACAAATTTTATCCTATTATTTCATTATATTAGGATGTGCCTATAAATAAGAAATAACAAATTTAATTAGTCTAATTTGATTTTCTAAAGTTCATAATCAATCTTGCATGCAAAAATTTAAAACATGACAAGCATTGAATAGAAAAATATAAACCATCAACAACAAATTGACATACAATTTTAAGTTCTTCAATATTTGCAATATTAGAATTACCATCATCAAATGATATTGAAAATATGTTACGAGTGGTATGTGTTTTATCAAATACTTTGATATGTTAGTAAACCTTTTTGGATTCACCAAGAATTGTCCACTGCAAACCACCCATATATGAATGAGTTTGCCAAATACCATTTAAAATATCATAACATAAAGATATCTTATTATTTATTTTTTAAAATTTTCAATTAAATCTTTCACAGGTGAATGTGGTTTCAAGGACATGTTTAGCAGTTAGATTTGGGTTTAAGTGATTCTTGATAAAAATCTTTAAATGTGCATTTATAAAACTAAAAGAAAGGTGTTCGACAAAAGTAAGTTATCTAATGATCCTCTTAATTTAGTATCATAATATTTAAATAAACTAGAATCATTAGTACCATCACTAGATGAAAATACGAATAATTGTGTTTGAGAATGATCGACTCTAAATTCAACTAAATGCTTCAATGACCTATAACCACCACCTAATTGAAATTTAATTATGTTAAAATACTTGCATTTTGCACACATTTCTCCAAAGGAAAAAGTGATATTCTCAAAATCTTTAGTAAAAATATATGATTTTAGAGGTGGAGTATCTCGAACTTTGGATGATTCTATATTTTCTTGCGTCTCAAAAATAGATTGGCTCATAAATTCAATAATATTGACATCCATATTTGAAATTATCTCCTTGCCCTTGCGAGACCGAGACAAACGCTATTTCAATTGAATTGGCGACTTGAAGACAATTAAAATTTGAGAATTGAGAGAAGAGTAGGAAAGTTGATATAAAAATAATGAAATGGAGTAGCCTATTTATAGAGTTTGGAGAATAATGAAAACCGTCTATCCAAAAAAAATTATTTAATAGTTGGCAATTCCAACCATTGGAAGCACTGTTAATCAGCAATTATATATATATATATAACTGACAATTTAATCCACTGATTCACTTAATTTCAGACCAAAACCATAATCGGCCATTCAAACCGAATCAACGGGTATCTTGCCCATTGACCAATTAAAGTTCTGAGTGAGTTTAGCCAAGCCCATGGGCTGGTCAAGTAAGGTGATAAGAATTTTTTTTCCCAACAACAATATTTTTTTAGCACAAGAAATATATTTTTTCCTTATTTTTCAGCTACTCTTTTTTTTTAGGGAGGTCAGCAATGCTTAGAGATGAGGCAAGGACAAGATTTTTTCCTTCAACTACTCTTTTTTTTATAGGGAGGCAATACATAGACAAGGTGAGTAGCGGATGAGAATGGTGGCAAAGCTTAAAGATGATGGAGATTGGCAGAGTAGCTAGTACTAAGACTGAGCCACTAAGCATGAGATCTAATACCAATTAAGGCATGAACAAAATCAACTAACAGAACCACCCAAGAACTTGGATAAAATTGATGAAGTGAAGGGATAAACATCTTGAGAAAATAAAACCCTACTCATAGGAAAAGCCTTCACATAGAGAATCAAATAAAAAGTTATTAATTCAAACATTGTAACCCCTGTTGTAAAATGGCAGTAAACTCATTCTTCATAAAATAAAATAAAAACTCATTTATCCTAATACAAAATATAATTGATTTTTCTAAAAGACTAAATGAACTTCTAAAAATTACCTAAATATTTTCCTAGAAATATAGCAAACTATAAAATTTTAAATAACTTAGACAACTTCAAATTTTTCCAATTCATGCGAGAATAATTATCAACAAAAGCTATAAAATATTGAAAACCTCCTCTCAACACAATTCTACTAGGCTCCCAAACATCACAATGAACAAGTTCAAATGCAAAAGAAATATGTTTATCAACTCTAGAAAGAAAAGAAGTACTATAGAAATAAGTGGATGAAATGGGAACTAAACTTTTAAGAGCGGAAGAAGATGGGTGACCGAGACAAAAATGTCACTGATAAGGAGACACAATTGCTGAGAGTGCGTATGAACTTGCAAGTGTAATTGAATCTAGCATGTATAGGTCATCACTCTCATGTCCACCAACCATCCTCTTCGTGTGTAGGTCCTTAAAAATATAATAGGATGGATAAAATATACAGGTGTGAGCTTTTGTTAGTTGGCTTATGGACAATAAACTAACCATAAATTTAAGGGCAAAGAGAACATTTTCAAGAGTAATATTTGTGGTGGGTCTGACAACACCTCTTCTCATAATCGGAGAATAGGTATCATTGGCTAGACGGACTGGATAAAAGATGAGAAAACAAACGAGGAAGAGAAAACAGACTTGTTATCAGTAATATGAGTAGACACACCGGAATCTAGCATCCAAGACTTATCACAAGGCACAGCAAACGCTCCTGGAGACGATGAGGCAGCAATGGTAGAGGGAATGTTAGCAGAAGAGCGAAGCAATTTCTCATAATCAATATGAGAAACAGAAACCATATTTTCACGATTGTCCGTGTCTGGTGATGGAGTCAATAGTTCGGCCATTATTAGCCAAGCCAGGTTTACCAAACTTCGCCCAACACTTCTCTGAGGCATGGTTGGAACGCCATAGTGAACACACGAACGGCTACTCTTTAGTATCATTTTCACGACCACGACCGCTACTACTTGTTACGACCCTGAAAGAACCCACAACCACAAGCAGTCATAGCCAACGGACTCCTCCATACTTTGAGAACCCAAGCCATAACAGAGCAATCGTCTGAAACCCAAAGAACTCAAGACAGAGCATTCGATAACGTGAGAATGTTATCACTTGCCAGTAGATTATCCCAAACTGGTCGTAGAGTGGAATTCAAACCGGATAGAAACTTTGCAACCAAAAATTTCTCCCACTGATTCTTTCGAGTCAGAGTGTAACAAGAGAGTGGATGATATAACAGAATTTCATCGGCAGCCCCCTTAAGAGTAGCAAAATAGTTACTAACAGATTGACCATCCCTGTGACGAGAGGAGATTTTCATATAATTTGAAAACCTAAGAAACATTCTTGTCATCAGAATACTTGTCGCATAAGGTACCCCACAATCTCCTTGCCAATCTCTACAAACAAAACATTAACGCTCACGGACTCCTCTATATTGTTGAGAACCCAAGCCATAACAGAGCAATCGTCTGAAACTCAATCTAAATATTTCGGATCTTTAGGGTTTGGGAATAATTCAAATGAACGTTACCACAAGAGATAGTTGTCCATTCAATTTAACAGTGGTAGCCAAATTAGGTTTAGAATCTAAGACTTCATGAGGAAATCAAAGACAGAACCTAAGTAGCAGCAGATTAGGACAGCGCTAGTTGGCAGCTGCAGTAGAAGACGGCAGCAAGGGACGTCGGTGCCGAAATCGATAGTAAAGTACGTCAACATTGAAATTGACAGCGAGGGACGTCAACGCCGAAATCAGCAATAAGGGACGTCAACGCCAAAATCGATAGCAAAGTACATCAGCACCGAAATCGACAGCAAGGGATGTCGGCGCCGAAATCAGCAACAAGTGATGTCGGCACCGAAATCGACAACAAGGGACATTGGCATTGGAATCGACAACAAAAGACATCCACACCGAAATTGGCAGCAAAGGGCATCGATAGAGCAAGAGGCACAACAATAGTATTGGAGGTAGATACCATGTAAAAGGGAAAGAAATAATATATTTTCCAATCACCTAATTTGGCATGTGCGTGTTTATATACATAAGGAGGGAAAGATCACCCTATAAATTATGGTATGCTTATCAATCATTAATTATAATTTATCTTAATCCCTATAATCAAACTAATTTAAATCAATCATAATCCCTACAATAAGGGAATCTTTGGAAGAATTCAACATAATATAATTGTGTAGCAGAGATTAACAATAGGCATCATGTTGAGTCTGCAAGAACCTTAATACTTTTAACAGAGTTCCACTTAAGTTTGGGATGATGCAATGCTAACATCATATTTTCTTATAAATTGCATGACAACTTCATAATAAGTCCTTTTATTTTTCTTCCCTCGCAATAAACCATACAATATTTCATCTTGCATATTTGGATGAACTTGCTTTGTTTCATATGTTGTCCTCAAGGAATGATAAGCTATCGTCTTTTCTTTCCAGATGTTCTAGGTTACAAAAGTGTTGCCAATGTTATTCTCCAAAGTTACATTCGAGCTTTTGTTTCAGCTAAGGTAACATTCCCTGAGTCTATCCTTTTTCTCAGTCTCACCTAATGCATCTGAGGTGATAGCTGAGGCGCTCCCCATGCCCACACCTTTGTATAAACCATCATATTCTATTTTGTGAATAGTAATATAAAATTTGGAATTACCAAAGATACACAAAAGAGAGATGGTTTCATTGCAGTATCTCAGAGCAAAGATCCCATAAGTGATTCTTTATAAGAATTGAACTAGAATGCCTACAGTCCACTTAACAATGACAAGACTTACCTAGTCATCATTTTATATCGGTTTATGTACTCTTCTCCATAATTTCTTCGCTCCATGAGCTGCATGTGGATATACAAATAAGATTGAAACTCATAACTAAATGCCTGAATGATAGTTTCTAAAAGAGGATATAAAAATACAAATAATTAGCTCAGTGTTAAAGAAAGCTTCTATTACAGATGTTCAATTAAACTTGAAGTTAGAAACTGTAATTCAGCCCTAGGACAGTACATGAATGGGAATACTAAGAAGAATTAGTTGGACAAATAGAATTCTCGTTAATGCGGGGACATGAATGGGAATACTAAGAAAATTTAGTCTCTTGATTTAACTAATACGATTTTTCTGTTAGCTGGGTTTTACAAATGAATAAAAGGAAATGATACCTTGAAAAGATTGGCTTCCAGGTCAGACTGTGATCTGCAAAAATAGCATGGTTAAGTAAAAATATACAAAGTAACACTGATTTGAAGAGTCATCTCTAAAGGATGAACTTGAAGCAATTTTTTTAAGAAACAAAGGCAATACAGATGCAACAATGGTTTAAAGTTTACTTAGCACTGGCTAGTCCAACCACAAGAGTGTAACTAGACCAGCCACCCAACACCTAGATGAAATGAGACAAAGTTGCTGCTAATGGGGATGGCCAGTGGTCTGTTCTGTGCTGCCTGCAAATGTTGCTCTGGAGTTCATTCTCAATGGCTTATTTCATTTCCCTCACATCCATATGACCTCCTGATACCCTTTTGTCCCACTCATACTCTGATTTTTTATCCATCCACACTAAATTCCTAGTCATTCAAGTGGATGAGAAGGCTCAATGGAGACGAGTTCATATCATTTTTTGCTTCATTCAACATGAAGACAAGTAACGTGGGATCGGTGGCATACAATCAGGGATAGCATTCCACTTCTCAAGGAGTGGAAGAGGAAGATACTGAAAACATAAAAATGGAGATATGCAACTCCCAAGCAGGAGATGTAAATGATACACCTATTTCATATAGGTTTTTTACCATGTATTGATGTGTATTTAATCCCATTTTATATGCATATATTTCATATTTCCATCTCTTTGTGCTTCATTTTGATATTTTCCTAGTTCAGAGAACCATGTGTTTCTTTTGATAGGGTGCGGACAGGAGCAAAAATGGTTCTCAACGACCACTTTTGGAGATTTCAGAACCTGCAGTGTCGTGTCCAAATCCCAGGCCCTTTCCAGATCCGGCCACGAGCAGTGTTGGAAATAAAGATTCTTCACAGAGCCCCACACGGGAGCCCGTGCCGACCAGCATTGCCCGTGTCAGGCACCAGAGGAGCTCACAGCGCCCAACACGAGTGTTCGTGTCTGCTGTCACAACCTGTGTCCAGTGCCTAAAATAGCCATATAAGTAAATTTCTTGGGGTTTTGATGGTATCCCAATTTGGAGTCACCCAAGGGCTCCAAGGTGACCTCGGAGGAGGTTCTAGAGAAGATTCGACACCATCAACACTAGGAATTCAGATCGGGAGCATCCAAAGACACATTTACGCAACAAGACTAAGATTTCTTTCTCCTTTTCTGAATAGGATCTTGATTGTAATTGTTTGAACTATGATTTCTGGTTGTAACTCCATTTCTATGGAGTAGATTATTCATTCTAGGATTAGGGAATAGCCCTTTGATATATGAACATCTTTTGTTGAATCTATTGAGTTTGAATGTTTTCTATTCAATTATATGTATATTTGTGGTCCGGATCTACCGTGTAAACACGATCTCGATGCCAAAACCACGAGATTCGTATCCCATAAGAATTCAAGGATAAATCGAAAGAATAACCCAATCCTCCGACCTATAGAAACCCGAAACGTAAAGAGTCGGCTACGAAAGTAGATTGAAATGTCACGAGAAGCAATAGGCTGTCATAAATTTTAATGGATCTATTCTAATTCGTCGCCACACAATAGAAGAAGGTAACTTAGAGGTTGTGACAGGTCTCCTTAGGAAAGCAATCTTTTAGCTCTGTCACTCTGAAAGTAGACGACAAATTAGAATTAATATATCGGTGTAGTTCTAAAAGTTCACATCGAATAACATAGGATAGACTGCCTACATGAACCACCATTGAGGATAGGAAATCAATCATAAATTAGGTGTTAATAATCATTGTAATGAAATCAAAATCCTAGAATTGTCTTCACCAATTGAATTCTCTCCGCTCATACACCTTTCTCTTCATCAATTCTGTTCTCTCACTCTTCTTCACTCTGCCTTTCAAGGTTTCTAGTTCTCAAACACTCAAAGAATTGTATTTGTTTAGTAAGCTAGTACTTGACCATTAGTATTTGTGAGATTCATATCTTTTTATTACTTGACGACATTTCGTATACTTACGGATTTATCACATCAATAAACCTACACTAGATGTTCACAACTGTTCAATGGTAGTCTCAAAAGCAACATTAGTAGCTACAATTCTATCCTAAGGCTTTGAGCAAAGGTAAAACGATAGTGGGAGTGCCTAACAAATGCCAAGTTGGAAAAGCAGGTGGGAAACATGAATGGTCGTTGAACCTCTCTATGCAATTAATGAAATAAACAATTACCAAAATTGGGCCCCTAACATCCAGAGATATGCTGAGATCAGGCCTTATTACTCCTAAATATCTAAATAAAAAATTCCCATTTGCTGAATTAAAATGCCCACTACTATGCATTAAGTTGTTTCACAAATAAGCTAGATTCTTGAATTAGGTTATTTAGTTAAATCACTTGATTGAAAATCAGGCAAATGCCCATTTAATTATAAAGGATATTTTAGTTCTGCAAATGTGAAACGAATTAATTTTGTCCATCGTTCAATAAAACAACTAAATGGCCGCTGCGCCAGGGTAAAATACCCCGTGATTTACCTACATGTATCTTGTCGTAGGGTCGATGATACTGGCGCTTAGGGTGAACGATATAACCTTTTGCTCCAATAAAACAACTAAATGAATTGAAACAAATTAATCAATTCCTAAGTTTTAAAAAAAAACAAATAAGACATTAAATTAATTGGTGCTTTCCTTTATTTTTAACGAGTATTTCACCCAATCAAACTATTTCACCAAATTAGCTATACAATTATTTGATATAACAACACAACTTGATGGGTTGAAATAATTGAAAAAGAAAATTTATAAAGGAAGTAAATACATTTAATTTTATAGTTAAATATTTCTTAAATTTTAAAAAATCATAAATTAATCAAATTTGATTTTATTGGTAGTAAGCGGCCCTAATAGATTGAAATCGACAAAATTAAATTATTTTAAAATTAAATTATTTTTCCTTTTTAAAAACAAATGCCACTTGGTTAGATAGACATTTATCTATTTGATTTTCCATTAAGGATGTGACCAAGGTTGTCAAATTAAGATTTGTATAGTGAATTATTGTGGATAAGAATTCAATTATATAACTAAGGTTCAACTAAAATTATTATATTTTTAAAAATTTTCAATTGGCTCAAATAATTTTTAGTTTTAAATGCACTGAAAATAATGTAAAATGATTGATAGAATGAGTCCCTCGTTTTGTAGTTTTTTTTATAACGGCAAATTGTATTAAAGTTGATTGAGGACTTACCTGAGGAGCACTCAAAAATCTAAAGACATGCGTTTGAACCTTTCTAGACAACCTCTCAATGTTTAGTGCATAATACACCCAAATGATGGGCTATGTTGAGCATACTCCCTCCATGATATCGTTGTTGGAACATCTCCAACAAGGCTACTGTTATCCTAAAGTTGTACCCGATGTGTTGCCAACTTTGAGCTCTCTCCCAGGTTTAATGACGGAACACATGAAGAAAAGGTGGTCTGTCGTCTCATCCGTCTGCTAGCACAACAAACAGGTTTTGCAGTCTACACCTGATTTTGTTACCCACAAGACACGTATCTTTGCCTCTCTTTATTATATTCTAATTAACATGAGCAATAATCATTTTTTACGTTCAATGTAATGCACGAAAAGCGAATTTAATGGTTAGAATTCTTTAGATACAAAATTTATATTTTAAAGATGGAATTCTAAGTTCTAAGTGATTTGTATAGCTTTAGGCTGTGAAGAGAATAAAATGCGATTAGAAAGAAAATATTTGAGATTGAGTGAGATTATTTTTTTATTTATGATAATCTATTATTTCAAAATGCTAAACTCGAATATTGGCAGGAAACGCTATAAATAAAAGGTTTTAGGATTAATAAAACAAAGACAAAATATATAAATTTAAGTTTATTAGACATAATGAACAATTATTAAGATAGAAAATAACAAATTGTGTAACAAAGAGTTTTAAGTATTTAGAATCATTTTTTAAAAAAGATAGAGGAATTGAGGGGATCTCTTACTTAGAATATAAGTAGGATGTTGAAATGGAGGAGAGCATAAGATGTTCATTGTGATCGTAAAATACTAAGGAAAATTTAACAAACAATTAGAATTGTTATGTTAAATGGGGTTGAATATAGTTATCACTCGAGCACATGAGCAAAAGATAAGAGATGTAGAGATAAGGATATTAAGGTAAATGTGGAAACAAATAAAGATGGACAAGATAAGAAAAGAAGCTATTAGAGAGAAAGTTAGGTTGCTCTTACTAAGAGAAAACTCTACGAGACACAGGTTACACATTTATGATGGTACAAACGTATACATAGACAACCAATAAATGTTCTAGTTAAGCGATGTGAATCTATGAGAAATGTGCACATCAAACGAGAAAAATCAAAAAAAATCTAGTTAGCAACCAATAAAATAATATATAATTTATTTAAATATAAATGATAATATAGCACTGAGCTCAATAGCGTAGAAGGATCCAAATAGCCGACTCCACCTAGTGGAGTAAAGTTTGGTTATTGTTGTTGTATTATTTCAAGAGTAGATTAATTTTCTTTTCCAAAAAAAGAAAAATCATTACATTATGAAATTATTGCTAAATTAATATTCCTCTTACATTGTGATAAAAATCAATATCTTATATTAACTATGGCCATCTAGTTCGTGGAGGGGTGAATTGCCAAATGAGATTGTGGGGTTGAAACCCAGGGTTGGTAGGGCATAAATCCTAACACCTAGAAAAACTCACCCACTCTCCCGTTACCGTGATTAATCTCCTCCGTGCTGGACCTGCACGGGCTGGCGGGGCACGAGGACGTGCGTTTCCACTTTTTGTTTGCCAAACTAAGGTCATCCCATATTTCTTAAGAGAAACACATGTAAAATCTCACCATAAGCATGGAGAACCATTAACAACCAGCATCAAATCTAACAAAAGTTATATCTAATATTTTTAAAATAGAGAAATAATTCACAAAATACGAACTTTCTTGGGACTTTTAAACACAAAATATAAAAAATGTATTAGAGCTTCAACTTTCAACATTTAAATACCTCTCTAATCTCAATAAAGCCACTTATACAATGTTTATTACATATTAAATTAATATATTAACAATCAAAATACAACATAATTAATAATTAATTGATATGTTAATTAATTAATAATAAATTTATTAACATATTAATTAGTTAATGCACTACTATCTTTTGCCAAATTAAATCATCTACAAGACCTAAAAGCTCACGAAATCCACACAAGCCACCTTATCTTTGTTATTCTCCACCGGTACTACTAGATTTAAGTTTGCTATAAATCTTTCTCCAATGCTCATAGACTTCAACAACTTCAACTGAACCAATATGCATTCTCTCCTTAATTACTAGACCTTTCATAGTTTATTCTCCTCTCCTCTCCTCTCCTCTTTCTGATCTTCATGAGTTGAAGTTGGATGGATTCGTGTGGTTTTGATGTTGGCCAAGACAAACGAACATACCTTTTTACCTTGCTTGGCATGAGCAACGCGTTGTGGCATAGGTGGCACATTGATTTTCATGTCTTGATCTCCCAACATAACAAAATGTAAAACAGTGTTGAATGGCATGACTCAATATTTCAAAAATTCATTCTAATAGTAGTTTGTCAATTGATAGCTTAAATGCAAGGTTCTAAAATTCGCTAGGCACTAGTCGGGAGCTAGACCGGCGTCTAGGCTGCCTAGGCGGGGACTAAGCGCTGCTAGGCGGATTCCTAGGAATCAACATAATTATATTATAACTCCAACACAATAACATCAAATTTAAAATGAGTTCAAAATTACACAACTAATAAAATATCATTAGACACAAATTCAATATCATCGGGTACAAACTTAACATCAAATTTATTCTACTTCTTATTCATAATTTTAAACAACTTATTCTTCATCTGACACAAAATATCATCATAGTGATCCTCCTCTTCTTTAGATGCAAAATCATCCTCGTGAAGTTCTCTCACTCTAGAGCTTCTTCGGGGTTGTAGATTTTCATCTGCTCCACTTGTTTCGTCAATCATTTTCCATGTGAGCCCAAAAAGTAGTTCAACTTCATCATCTTCTCACCATCCACAATCCAACCTTGTGCATTTGAAGCATCTTTTGCAAGAAGGACATCGATATTCCTTTCTTTTTCTCTTTTTTGTTTGTTCAATAATCTAGCATTAAATTGGACAAATACTAGATTGTTCAATATATTGACATCCAACCTTTTTTTTTTTGTATGAATCTACATAAAAAAAAAGAGTAAATATTATAGTTAGTAACATGAATGTAAAACTTTTAAAATTAAAGACTTAAAGTTTACTCCTTCGAATGCACTACAATTTCTTTCACACCAAGATAAACTTGTAGATACTGAAAGTATCCTCAATGTTACCCTTAGCAAGTTGGATATGTGAGCTCTGTATGTATACCATGCACAAGGATCAAATGTGTCATCATTTTTTTCGCATACTTTTGTTGCCAATATTTTTCCAAATAACCCAGTGTTGTCTCTGTATTTTGTAACTTCTTTATTAATAATTGTATCATGTGGATCTAACTCATTGGCATGCAAAATTTTCATGCATTCAAAAATGTCTATCACAATCTCCTCATAAAAAGCAATAGAACTATTTTTATAGTAAAAATAGGGATTCAACAACAAAAAACAGTGATATGTAATGGTGTATCAAGTCTATGCTTCATTTTTGACTCAATAATCACTATGATAGGCTTATAATTTGATTCCACGTTGTTCAGGGTCATCTTGATATCTTCTTCAGCTTGAAGAAGCTCCCTATGTAGAAACCCCATCAATGGCTTTCTATCTCCATCTACCAATAGAAGAACT
>JBAMIB010000024.1:4408318-4422587 GCA_037177415.1 Kaempferia rotunda
GCAGCAGACTGGTCCTGACATGCTGACTAGGCCTTTTGATAGACCATTGCGCAGGCTTGATGGGATTCCTGGTCCTTTTGTGGCAGGTCAAACTGGACCTTTTCCAGCTAATATGCCTGGTCCAGAAAACCATATGATAGATATGTTGGAAACACGTAGGCCTGCTGGTCCTCATGAGGAGTTTGATCGCCGCATGAATTTTTTCCCTCCAATACATAGCCCTGTTAGAGATTATGGTACTCTTCCATCCAGTAGGTCTGGAACAGGTGGTAAGCCACGCTTGGGGAATATTGATCCAAGATCAAAACCTTCCAATGCCCCATCAGATTTATCTTTTGGTCCTTTCCATGACAGCAAAATTTCAATGCCACATATGGCAGGCTCTGGGTCAATGCCTGATCGATTTCTAAGAGATGTTCCTGATGGTCTGAGAAGATTTCAGATGGAACAATTTGAATCAGGTAATTCTGACAGCAATTGTCTGGGTGTTGATAGTTTCATATCGACATGTACTAGAATTTTTTTTGTAACTTTGCATGTAAGTTTTTGGAAAATGTAATATTTAGTTCTAAAGTTTTCTTCATAATTTTCATGCAGGTGAACCATTCAATCAGGGCCGCATGCCCCTAGGTGATCCTGGTTTTGGTGGAATTCATGGGCGTGATTTTCCAAATGAAGCTGCACCATTTAGTATTGTGAGCAATTTCTTAAATATTTTTCACCTTTTGAGAAAACTATTACATTGTGAACTCTTCCCATTTCTCCATTGTATTATTTAGCACTTCTATTTTATATTGTGACTGCAATTGCTGTCTATGATCCTTGTTGAATTTCTTTATTGCTTTTAACTTGTCAAGTGGTTTTTTATTGCTAGCATAATTTACGTGGTGACCTGGAGACCTTTGACTTGTTAAAGAAGAGGAAGCCTAGGACTATGGGATGGTGTCGCATATGCAGTATTGACTGTGAAACAGTTGAGGGCTTGGATCTACATGCACAAACTAGGGAACACCAAAAGATGGCTATGAATACGGTGTTAGCAATCAAGAGAGAAGCCAACATGAAGAATAGGTGGTCAAATTCCATAAAAAAAATTTATAAGTAGGATCTTCTGTTGTACCTAGTCTGATACTCTTTCTCATGCTATGTTTTCTGCAGAATCTCTAAGAATGTTATAACCCGTGAAAGAAAGAACAAAACAAGGAAGAATTTTGGAAAACCATTGAAATGAAGAAAACCTTTTGGTAGTGTGCTGTCTAATATTCATCTTGGCTGATTACGCAAACATGAAACTGTGTTTAAACTTGGAAGCACTTGAAATGTTTTAGATACGTTCTAATTATTTGTTCATATTTTTTCTTTGCAGATTACTCATGCTATGTGCTGCAAAATGTTTTTTTTTTTGTCTAAAGTTGAATCAAACAGTTGGAGATTGTTGACAAACTCTAGTTGTATAACCTCATCCAATGGTTGTGTTTGCCATTTTGCAGTTTAATGTTATTATCTTTGATCCTGTTATTGTACTTTTGCCATTTTACATATGCCAACTTTTATGTTATCTTGCTAAATTGGTAGTCATCTTTTGCTATAGTATTCCTAAAAAAATTTCGGTGTGTTTGCAATTCTCTAGTACAATGTTCTCATTTAGATCTTTGCTCATTGCTCCTTGAACACTAGCAACCATTATAATTAAAGGTCTATTTAGGCATGTCCTTGTCACTTTAAGTAAGTCTTTCCAATCATTTTTATTCAGCAAAAATAGTTCCAGTTCTCCAACAGTTTGTATTAGTTACCTGTTGCAAAACCTCTCTTTTTTGGCTTCAGTTTGGCAGTGAAACAGATTGACAATGAACCTCTATTAATTTAACTTACAAGAAACTGTACAGGTATTTTAGGCAGTTTATATACAATAGTCTATGCATGTCACTTGATAAATTATAAATAATAATTAACCACAACCACTTGTGGGTATTACCCTATCTTGGCACCATTTACCCAGGAGTAACTTGATCGTGCCTGGTATTTGACATGTATACCTTTTGCCCAGCACTAGGCAAATAGAAAATTAGGTTTGAGCTACAAACTCATATTGACATGCTTAGAGTTTGAGCACTTCATGATGCTAAGTGTGTCCTAGTAGGCAGCGTTGTATTTCTGAGCTTATGCATTAAGAATCTATTTAGTGCATCTTTTTTGCTCTGAATTAGTTGAAGACTCACTTGCAGTAGCAGATGCCTGGAAGTAGCAAAACAAGGAGACATGGGAATGATTAAGAACATATCTAATTGCTTAGATAATATCTCATCATGCGCCCATTGTATTTGTCGTTGTTATTATCAAATACTCCTTTTCGGCTTGACCTTATTTATAAAAAGCTATAAATATATTTTTTATATTTTCTATAATTAAATTTTTTTTCTTAAACTTGGACAAGGCTTTGCGGCGTGAGAGCATCTTATCCTTCGGCAAATACAAGAGCTCAATGCATGGACACAACTAGAGCCTTTAGTAACTTGCAGTGGTCTGCTCTTAATTCAGGATCATAGATTGTGGTAGAGGAACAGTGCAAGTGATTTTAGTGCATTAGTGAAGTTGGTTTTAGATCTTTTGGAATGTGCAGGATCTCTGAATCCTTGGATCTTGAATTAGTTTTGAGGTGATTGCTGGTCAATTCAAATTGCATTATATCATGTTTACAAATATTAAAATATAGTCCCTTAAGATTTATCTGGTGATATCAAATAACCTTTTGATCATGATTGCAATAACTGGAATTTTGGCATTTGTTGACAGTGATTTATTAAGTTAGGCTCCTTGAAATTGTATCAGGCACTGGAATTTTGAGGACGCCATATGTTTTTGTGCCATTCAGCTAATTTATAGACTGCATTGATAGATTGATTTAATTTTGTATTTTTTTTGCTTTCGCTTTGGGAAGTTTAGCCTTTGGAAGCACAGAACATTTAAATGCCATAGCTACCGGACTTGTACATAGGTTTGTCCGATATTGACTAAATTGCAGCACTAAATAGATTCAAAATTTATACCATTACATGTTTATTGCCATATTTAAAATGCCATACATAACTTCAGCTTAGGCGCAGTTGATTAATGCAAAATTTCTAGATACACATCTTTCCAAAAGAGTTTTTCCCAATTCTTTAACTGTCATGTTTGGTGACATCTGTTCTGATAAGACAAGTACATGTCACCACTTCTAAAATATAAACAAATTGTTGAATACCCTCATGACAAGACAAACTATTTCACCATGAGTACAAGTGTACATAAGGAAAGAGTTTGTTTTCGGTCGAAGTACATAAAGTACTATAAGTAACTCGAATTATCATGATTGAAAATTTTGTTTTCACTTTCGAAAGTGTGAATAATTAATCATTGATGCACAATTCACTTTTTTATGTGAGAAAAATTGTTGGATTTTACATTACGTAAAATAAGTGATAATTTGCATGTGTCAATCATGCTATTATCATTTGCACTTTGTTTCATGACAATTTAGTTTCTAATTTGGTAGGTATACTAATCTGTGTCAGAATTCACTAATGCTTCATTTTCAATGTGACATTTAAATCAAGGTAATAATCTTAAGTGAAAGTAAACAGAAATTTCCCTTTATTCCCCTTATAATAATTGCACTTCTTAGGGTTAGAATGAGTATTAATATTTCTGACTGATGTTCAGTCCGTGATCTTCCAGAGTCATAAACAGATAGTATCATTTATGAATTTGGTTTTATAAGAAAATAATATGAAATTTTTGATAGAAACTTTCTAATTTTCTTGAAATAGGCCCGTAAACTCCATATGTTTTTGCTCCCCTTCCCATCATCCGGCTTGTTTAGAAAATTGTAAGTGAGACGAGATTGAAGGATAGGAATGGAAAACATGATGAATTGAAAGGTGTGTTAACTGGGGAGACCCGAGGAAGGGAACACATGAGGAAGTGAAAATGAAAAATCAAATAAGTTTCCTTTTTTAAAAATAAAAATGTGTTTTCTTTATCAGCAAAAGCATTTTCCCTTTAAACTTCTCATCCAAACAGTTCTATACCTCATTGTTAACAAGATTTGTTACTGATGAAATTTATTGAACATTTTCTTTAACGCCGACCGGCAACTTAACACAACCTTTTTCTTTTATCCGGGCCCTGACTAATTCGTCATGAGTAGAGTTTGTTGATGGAATTAAAACTTGAAAATTAATTCCGCAAACCTCATATGTTGCAAATTGTATATAACTAATCCTCATGCACGAATTTGTCTATCTGTTTTTTTTTTTTTGAAAAATATCTCAATGAATTGTTTATTGAATTAGAATTTATCTCTGTTTTTACCAAGATGCAATACAAATATCAATTAGTGGTAGGGAGCAGCTTGCTAAGAACTCAGGAGTGTGTATGCAATCATGAAGCTTTTTGATTATCCCTGTCAGGGTTAAAGTGAGAACAGTGAACTAAATTTTTTTGCTTATGTAGATGATGATATAATAGGGAATAAGAGCCCAATGGCGTAAAAAGATTCATATAACCGACTCCACCTAGTAGGATAAAATTTAGTTGTTGTATTCAGTAGACCTTGTTACCCATTCAAACCTAGTCTCTCTTTTTTTTTTGTGAATAGTAAGATCATATACTGTTACACATTGTTTAATAAGGTTCTCCAGATCTTTTTCTTTCCTTTCTCAACATAGGCAATTGTAAGTAGTGTGATCATTTGCTTCACATTTATTTAAAAAAGTTCTGCAAATCTTTTAATTTACTTTGCCGGTATAGGAATATCTATTAGTTGATACTTTTGAAACTGGCTAAGTTAAATTATGACTTTGGTTTATTACTGTGGTATCTGCAGTTTGGAGGGGGCTAATAGTTCAGGCATTGAATTCTTGAGATTACCATGGACTTCGATGTGATGATCTCAACTTCCACATCATTTGATCTATGTTGGTTACTTCCATGCTTTCTCCTCTGGATACTTATATTTATTTGGTTTTAAGAAATTCTCCTGCTTTCCTTTTCTTAGTTTTTATATGTTAATTTCCTATGATTCTTTCCTTATGTTAGATCCCTATGATTGCAATCTTTCTTGTTAATTTCCTATCATTTTTCTTTTTCTATTTGAGAATTTGCCCCTCTAATAACTTTGCTGAAGGCTCAACAATTTGTACATATTTAGCACTAGTTGGAGGGAGGATCATCTATTATCTTAACCAATAGAAATAGGAAAAAGAAAATTTTATCAGGATTTTAATCAAACTTCCATAAAAAGTCATACAGTCATTGCAGATTCTAGTTTTCTGAAACTTTTATTTGATTAGTCATGTAATTCTGCAGAGGGTATCCTTTATAATTTCGTGCTGATCCATTGGTGATGCAAGATATTAAAATGTTGAACTGCAGATGGTATCTCATGTTTTAGATTTTTGTGCTCACTGCTTAGCCATTAGTGATGCAAGAGGTTAAATGTATAAATTACGAAGTGGTTTTAAGAGGAGACAAATAAGTTTGGAATAGGTTTCCTTGAAAGATGAGGACTTGACTTGCAATATGCATTTGACATACAGGTTTTGGCCTGTATTTGTCTTACAATATCTGTTTTGAATGTCAAAATTGGTATTTATTACTTTATTTGATACAGTTCTATTTTGGGTTTCTTCTTTTGTTATTTGAGACTGTCCTTGTCTATCATCCATTATGACTTAAAAAGAAAAGGCAACTGGCATATATCCTTGTTGTAAAGGCCAATATATTTAGGATAGTCATGTTAAAAATAATGACCTAGCTTCAAAAACATTAACAACTTTCTGCTATCGAAGGATGTCTCAGATTCTAGGAAATGTTTTACTCTAATAAAGTCATGTTTTATGGTTTAGGTTGACGGAATCAACAGAACATACAGACAACATGCTAAGATAGGAATGCCTTGTTGCTGTTCAAAGGTTACTCTAGAGAGATAATGTGCAACATTCAAAGATAATTTCCATATTTAGATATTTTGAGACAAATTACAGTTTGTTGTATAAGTAGAGACAGCACATTCTACTTATTTATCTTAATTCCTTGCTAAGCTCTATAACTTATATAAAGCTTAATGGTTACTATAAGGTTTGTGTTACTGACTTCAATAGTTAGGACTTGGTGCTTCCAATCTACAATTGCTTACCAGTAGAGACGTTTGGTTGTGGATAAATTAGCTGCTACTATCAAATATTAAGTTTATGTAATAAAAGCATGAGGTGTTTCATATGGCATTGTCTAACTCATTGTGATTTCTAAATACAAACATTTCTGTGCATTTTATAGAATGATTTTTATTAGCTTAAAGTTATCTAGTTGGAAATTAATTAGCTTGCAAATCTTAATTCTTCTGTTGCACTGGCTTCTACTGATAAACTATCACTATTAGCCTTTTGAACTGCCTAACAATTGGTTTGATTGGCAAGGGTTTGAGTTATTTTAATTTAGAGACTTCTGACCTCAACTTTCTTTGTTTTTGTTGCATTGGCTTTTACATGGAAATTGTCTGCTAAAGTACAGGAAATTTGCTGGAGGGGGGATGAACCTGATGGGGATGAATGGATTCCCAAGTGTAAAATGGAAAGTAGTAAAGAATTACTATTATCCAAATTATTAGATTCTATAAGCATATACAGATCTGCATATCAGGAGGGGTAAATGGGCCCAGAAATGTGCATGAATTTACGTTGCTTGTGTTCAACTTATTTCGGGATGCACGGGTCAATATATGAATCACTTACATGCTATAAGATATGCTATTTAATTTAGATGGACAGTTATTTTAGCATTTTATGAACCACAGTTGTGAAGTTGAGCGGTCTTCTTTTTTGTGTTAGAAATGGTCACTACACTGTTGCTTATCCAATGTAGTTGTGGTCTTTGATAGTATCTGAGGAAGATTTGTTCTTCTAAATGGTAGGCAGAGATTCCAATTTGGACCTCAGACTTGTTGTTTTAGGCCATCCGATATTGAAAGTTCTCTCAGGAAATAACTTAGCCTAGACATGAATTTCATGGCTTAGAATAATTTAGCACATCTATTTGTTATTATTGAGTCGGTTGCAGTATTGTCAAGTGGACATGTTTCATACCTAAAATTTGACTATTCATTCTTTCCTTACCGGTTGGAAAGGGTACATGCTCTCTTTTTATGCCCTTTATATTTTAATAGTATGTACCACATAAATATGCACAATATGTAGTTATATAATTTGAATCATATAACTCAACAAAATTTATAGATTAAATATGATCTAATGAGCATGGCCCCTTCGACCAAATCGTCTCTCTAGCTAAGTAGGGAAGGTGATATTTTGTCCTTAGGCAATGATGCGATAGTTAGATCCTCCAACGAATAATCAAGGGATCTAAGGTTTGAATCTCAGCTACAACGCACTGTAAGAGAGTTTCCCTTCAGTTAGATATGGGCTTAAGAATGCCGACCGCCTGGATGAACTTCCATTAGCGTTTATGATTTACCCTGATGGTCGGTGGGAAGCCGATCATCTCTAGGATTAGTTGGTTCGAATCTAGGCACTTAACTAGATTTAGCCAATAGAGCTGAAACTTTCTTGATCAAAGTTGAATAAATATTGAAATTGATAACCTCCAAATGGATCTGAATTGATTGGTTTGGTTTACTTTAAACCAAAAATAGCATTATTATTTTTTTAAATAAATAAATAAAAAGTTAATCAAATAGTAAATCCTTTACAACATATTTTGATATATTGAAATGTATATATATGTAAATAAACCTGCCCAATTTCCAGTTTAGATGGAAGGACAAGGTCTGTTAGATTCTGTATAGATTTGTTAGTTTCATGCCTTTTATATTCCCAATAATCTGTTTTTTTTAAAAATTTTTTGCAGTCATCATATTTTCATAGGATTCAGGCATTCGCATTTGCAAATATTGCCCATAGCTTCGACTTGCATTGATTAACCTGATGTTTGGATTTCCTGTTGGTGTATAACGCCAACTTGTTTCTTCAACGAAGAGGTTATTCTGTTTAAATGCTGCGGGGGTTGCCGAGAGGAGCTGCCTTGCCCACAGCTGTCTGGAATTCCACTGGAACAAAATTCAGTTGTCCAGCTCTTCAAACTGATTAATTCTGCAGATTATAGCCCGACTCAATGGAAAATTTTCACGGTGAGCAACTAATTGATTCTTACCGTTGCTGCTTGACATTTGTAGGTAAACTGGTGCCATCAAGTTGGCGTATGAATGAGTTTTTTTTTTTTTTGGTTCTCCCACTGGTTGGATCGAATCTGCTTAGTATCAGATGCAGTTGAATTGTGAAATCAAGAGAATGTGTAGGTTGTATTGCCATCAAGTTAAGTTTGATTATAAATCATTTCTGTTGCACTCTGATTTTTTTTTTTTTTTGTGTTTTTGGTGGAAAAGAAAAGATAAGTTTTAAACGTGATATTCATTCTCCTCTATCGACTTTTCGGTCCTACAATTTATGATAAATTTTATTAAGCTTTTGTAAGTTTAAAAATTCGTTCTTAATTTATACCGTCGATATATTAAGGAAGTTTGTATAGGTATATTGGTTTTATTTGAAACTTAGAGAATTATGAATTATTTTTAACTAAAATTAATGACTTGTAAGCTTTTTTTTATCTATGCTCTTATATTTGAATTCAATATTGTAAATTAAAAATAGTTAATTTTTAAATGGATATAGTAAAAATTTTACTGACGGTAAAATTTCAAAGCTTTTGTTAAATAGAAATAATAATTTTGCTGAATATTATTATTATTATTTTTTTAAAAGTAAAGTGGAAAACCAACTTAGTTTTAAAGCTTAGTCCAGCAAATCTGTTGTTCATAAATAGGAGTTCAGTAAATTTGATGTATCAGTGTTCAGTTGTGATGCACTATAAAGTATTTTTCTTCAGTGAAATGAAAATTTTTAAAAATTTGTTTGTAGGAGTGGACCTAGTTGTGCTATCAAATTTACTCGATGTGTGATCCATGAGAAGATCATCTACCTTTAGCATTAGTCGTGTCTAAGGTTCAGACACTTGTATTATCCAAAAATAATAAAAAAATGTTTAGTTTGATAAAGTTATTAAATTTATTTAATAGTAAAAAAATATATAAAATAAAAAATAAATATTAGGAAAATTAATTTTTTTTATATTCATGAATAAAGTCTATAAAAATAATTTTTTATTAAACTTATAAAATGTAACTATAAATTTATTTTAAAAATATTTTTTATTTAAATACATAAAAATATAGTAATTTATAAATTTTTCCAATCTTAAATTATTTATAATATATTAAAAACAAAAAATATATATTAAATAAATAATTTAATTTATAATTATAATAATATTTTTAGTTGAGTTCAATAATAAAAAATTTAAACTCAGCTGGATAAAATTTGTAGTAAATAGTACAGGCACAATTAAATTATGCTCTTTGAATGTGGCTCCAATCCTGAGAGGCGTGATTGGGTTACAAGTCTGGATTTGTAGGCCCAGTTAATGCCCGCCCAAATTCAAATTTGCCGCCACTCGCTTATCACTTCTTTCCCCTCTAAAAGGTATAACGACTCCTTCCCTCGCTTTTTTTTCGCTGCTAACCCGCTCTTTTCCTTCATATAGTATCAAATTCGCGCTTGGGTGATGGATCTACCGTCTCTTCCTCCTTTCTCTCTGCCGGCGCTCCACATCCATGGCCAAGCATGGCAGCAGCAAATCCAGGAAGGCGGATAATCTCGGCAAGGGGAAGGTTACTCGCATCCAGATCGCCTTCATCGTTGAGCGCTACCTCACCGACAACCACTTCGACGCCACCCTCGCCGCCTTCCGGTCTGAGGCTTCCGATCTCTTCGCCAAAACCAAGGCCAAAGAGGTACTCCCATCTCTCTCCTCTCCCTAAGACTGTTTCGTTTTGTTCATTTTATTGCGGATTCAGTTCGGTGGGTGTGGATCCAGGTGCCTAAGGGGTTGCTAGGGCTAGGCGAGATTCTTGACGATTATATCAGCCTTAAGGAGCAGCGAGTCATGCTGGACCAGGAGCGGCGGAGGGTGGAGATGGCGTTGCAGGGGATGCAGGAGGTTCTGCGGGCATACCACGCCGCCGGGACGGCTCCTATTCCTCCGTCGACTCATCTTCTTCCTACCCAGCAGGTGGCGGCTCCAGTGACACCGATCCTTCCCGCATTGCACTCCAGTAGTAGTGGTTCTCCTCCAGGTACATTACCTCTCGCTCCAAGTAGTAAAACACATCCAATGTTGGTCATTTTATATATAAAAAACTGGTAACCATATATAATGCACTACATTTTGTTGGTAAATCAAGTGAAAACTCAAGTTTATATATAAAAACTGGTAACCATATAGAATGTCTATGTCCATGGTTATAATTGAGAGATTTTCATTGTTTGAATATTTGTTACCACACAGATCAATCATATTTACAAATATTATTGATCTCAAGCAAGTTACATAGGTTGGATATTCTATAATAGTTATATTCCTTTGGCTGATTTAGGATAATCAGGTCGATTGAGGTTAGGCCAGATTTATGTTTTATAGTGCCTGTTTGATAACATGTTTGTTCAGTTTTTATCTCTGAACACATTACAACATATTATGGACTTGATTTTTGAAGCATTGTGTAACACAATAAATTAGGTTCGAATCTTTCAACATATTTGAAAGTGGTAAGGGATAACTACTGAGGAGGATGTCATATAATCTTGTATTGGGTTCAACGGAGGGGATTAGTTTCATTCAAACAACTTCAATACTTGAGGTTGCTCATGATTATAACACTTTAAGTGCTTATTCTCTCTTGTCAGTGCTCATATATTTATAGGCAACACCGTATGCAACATCTTTTCTGTTATTTAATATAACTTATCAATGAACTCCAGAATACCAAATCATCATATACAATACATAATAAAACTCCATTGCAAATACATTAATCTTCATAATGCATGTTGCCAGTTTGGACTTTTCATAGCATTAAATTATGTATGCTTTCTCAAAATTGTTATGATTTTGCACTTCATGTAGGTAATGCAATTAATGGAATATCTGCTATGAAATATGCACAACCATCCACTGTGCTTATTCAGAAATCTCCAATGCCCAGTTCTTCCAATGTGAACAAGAGAAAGTCAATGAAGCCTTCACCAAATTATCCTTTAGAGCCAAAGAAACTGAGGACTCATTCACCTAATTTTCCATCTGCAGTTGGAGGTAAAAGACCATTTCTTAGTAAATCTAAATTTCCTCTACAATTTTTCTCCTTTTATATGGCTATTTATTCCTTTCTTGGAACTTCAGATGTCACATTGGCTTCCAAAGGTGCTTCTAATACAAAAAGTCAAGAAAAAGTAGGGATATCCACTCCAAATACTGAATCTGTCAATTTAGCAACATTGCTATCTGCGGACAAGAGTTCTTTTAAGCAGCCAGCTGTTTGCCAGATAAATTCTTCACCTAGAACTCCTCCACAAGCATTCCAACTTCAACTCGACAAATCTGGTTCCCCTTTGGAAAATGCCTCTTTGCAAACCAGTGATTGTGTGATGTATAAGCAAACTGCTCCTTCCAATTGCTCTATAATTGCTTCTGAAACTATAATAGTCAGCCCCCTCAAGAATGCTGGGTATTATGCAGTTGAGAGGAGTTACCATATTAGTTCACCTTGTAAACTCAATTCAAAAAGCAAGAGAGGAAACATAAAGGGAAAGTTGGATTTCGATAATCCAATTGTCAATGCAAGTGTTGATGAACCAGTTGTAGGAAGTTCTACATCATGTGAAGGTGAACTGTCTGGAAATTTTGACATTGAACTTCCAGATTTCAGTATTTTCAATGGTGATTTTTCATTCTCTGAATTCTTAGCTGAGATTGGTTTTGACTGTGAAGTTGATCCTTCCCTTCAGTCATGCTCTCCACTTGTTTCTACAGTTACAAGGTAAAATCTAGTTGCTCTTATGTTTTGCAGAAATTTTAGCTCTTGCATTTCCCTTGATTTGTTTTAATTTTACATTCTGGAATCAGTTACACTGACAATGCCATAAGTGGATGCTCACCATCTGATCTACTGGACAGCTCATTCTCATCAGTTCCTGACAAGGAAATGAACATTCAAGGTTATACATCCTTTAAAATTTGATAACATTCTGAGATTTTTTATTTTTTATTTTTGGGCTAAGATCAAGCTTAGAATCAATCCTCTAAAATTTAGAAAATGCCTCCCTTCTCTGATTCTAATGCACATCTACTTAAACTTCATACTTGCCTTGTTCATTTCATGATAACAGGCAAAGATTGTGTTGGATCTGTGAAAGCTGTAAGTAAGTTTGTTAAAATTGTAAGCCCTGGTAAGTCAGGCTTTATTTATTTTTCTTTGTATTACAAAAGTGCTCTAAATTATATTAACATAATGGTGTATTTCTGGATGAATTGGCAGTTAAAAGCAATGTTTTGGCGAAGCAAACATGTACACCTGAACAAGAGTGAATAGTTTACTGTTGATAGATAACAACTAATTTGCCTGACATAGAAGGAACGAAGGATGCTTGGAGTTCCAACAAATTCTTTCTAGTTCTGACTCTTTATGCTACTTTGCAGCTTCTATGTAATAGCAAGAAATTTGTGAATCTGTATCAAACTTATCTCTCAATGAATAACCGGGATGATTTGAGTTAAAATATTCCTAGCTATACTTTCAAACTCTGTTCAATTCCTTGATGTGCTACCTCAATTTAGTCTCAGCTATCAATGCTGCAAGGAGAAAACTATCTCCTTTCAATGCAAAGGATAACCATAAATAAAATTGAGGATTAAATTCATAGTTATCAAAAATCAAATTAGTTAGTAGAATTGTCGATTTCATTCACTCCGTGGACTGTTCTGTCGGTGGCGATGGTGGTGGTGGCTGTGCTTTGGTTGGCCGGCCGCTGCTGCGCCTTGTTTCTTTCCGGTGGTTGGCGCGTCCTGCTTTGCAGTCGCCACTCCCACCATCGACATTCAAATATTCTTCATCATAAAAATTAAATAATTTGATAACTTGAAATAATTTTACTTTATATTGTAGTATATATATAACTTAGCTAATCAGTGTAGTTTCAAGATGAATCATATGTTGGAATATTATTTTGACTTTTTAAAACAGAGAATTTTGATTAAAAAATAATAATAATAACTAGAAGCTCTTGATTTTGGCCCTAATTTAATCACATAGATTAAAACGAATTTAATTATGCTTTTTTCTCAAAGGATAAGTTTTTTTTAATGGTTTTGAGAGTCTATTAGTTGGAATGCTTAATTCATCTTCATTTAAATCTAAATAGTTTAAGCTTTTTTTAAAAAATTCATACGCCACATATGATGGATTAGTTATAATTAATTGGTTTAGATTCTTTTGATAAATGATAAGGTATATTCATACCTATGAAACTAAGTCAAACTTCTCCATCAATATCATTATATAGATTTAAATTATTGGATTTTAGCTAGATGTCCTTTAAATCCAATTCACTTATTACAAAACTAACTATTCATAGATACATACACTTATTCAAATTAATGAACCTTAATTATGGTATATATTTAAGTTGTTTATAATGTATTAATGTGTTGAGAATTTTAGTCCTTGAATAACTTACAACTTTTCCCATTTGAATTACTTTGATTTAACTTTCCATTGAGTCTCCAACTATGGAAGTTTTTGCCTAATATATTTTGATCATGCTACCTTACATCAAACTAGATACGTGTAACAACATGTACTGCTCCTAAATTTTATGATTTTTTTTTTTTTTTGGGTGAAAAGTTATGCCAGAATCTTAAGAACATATATTGATTGTACTAAATTTGATAAAACTCTCAGTTTGGGTGAGGAGAGGGGACATGGATGGGATTAAGGGTACTCTTTTCACAAATTGAGTTATCAAATAAACAAGTAATGGAAAAATCAATCCATTCATCCATTATGCCAAATAAATGGCGGAAGAATATTTTTAATCTCCATTCACTCTTTCATTCATCTATCGACTCACTTCTATCCATCAACTTATTCTTGCACCCTCTTTAGTAAACATGCCCTAAAGTTATAAAATGTTCTTGATCTAGATCAGGGACGGCCCTAGGACGGTCATGATGGCACGGTTGCATAGGGCCCCACCCCCTTTTCTTTTTTGTAAAAATAATTTCTATAAGAAAAAAATTAGCACGTCAATTCCTTATTAGTAAG
>JBAMIB010000024.1:4474477-4484699 GCA_037177415.1 Kaempferia rotunda
CTTTATGAAAGTGGAGAAACCTCATACAAATTATAATTTTTATAATTAAAAATAAAAGCGAAAAAAACAATATTAGTATATAAAAGATTAAGAACTTGAAGGTATAAACCTTAAGTCCTAAACATGAAAGAATATAAAATAAATTTTAAAAAAAAACCTTCATGGAGATGTGGAATGGCATGAGAATTATTACTATATTGTTGTATTTGAGATCTCCTTTCCCCTCTATTTGTATTCTTCAATTTATACTTGGATAATCTTCACTCATATTTTTGTTTTAATGCTAGTTGATTGAAACATGGATTATGGGATTATTATCTATTCATTGTTGTCTCTAGTCAACTCATTGGAAATCCAGTTGACTAGAAACCATCCCAATCAACCAAAACCTTGCAAGTCAATGCTACTAGATAAGATCTTCTTCACATGATCTTATTTGTCAAAATTAAATGGTAAATCTTATTGGTGTAATCATCCTTAAGTTAAGATTGACCTATTTGATTAAGTTTCACTTGGCTTGAGCTTAAGTTTTAATGTTTAGACAATATGTGAGAAAAGATCAAATAGGTCAAGGTTAACCGGATACTTGACAATATGTGAAAGAAGTCAAGTAGATCAAGGGTGACCAGATACTTTCCAGGAAAGTCCTAACTGAAGATTAGACAATAGAAAGTCCTAACTAAATGTTAGACAATGAGAAGTCTTAACGAGATGTTAGGCAAGGGAAAGCCTAACTGAGATTATGCAAAAGAAAGTTCGAATGGTCAAGGAGGATCACACGTTGGCAAAGGAAAGTCCTAACTGCGGTTAGGTAAGGGAAAGCCTAATTAAGCTTAGACAGGGTAGAAATCTATCGAGTGACTAGTTTTAACTGGTGGTTAAGTAAAAGAAAAATCCAAATGGGTCAAAGAGGACCGCACTTGGTGATTGAAAATATAATAGAAAATCTAAGTGGGTCAAAGGTTGACTGAAACTTAGTGAAGAAGCTCTGGTAGGTCAAGATTGACCAAATGTTAGACAGCGAGAAGTCCTAACAGGTCAAGGTTGACTGGATATTTGACAAGGGGACTATAGACTCGGATCAAGTGAGTTAAAATTGGACAATCGATTCGGGTACTCGATTGGCCCTAAGTCAATCAATTAGGAAATCAATTGGGAGGTTGTCGTAAAAGCATGGTGAGGTTGGGAATCGATTGGCCAATCGATTAGGCTAAAGTTCAATCGATTGAGGCAATCGATCAACTTATTTTCACAAGAATACAAAAAGGCTATGAATCAATTGGGGCAATCGATTAAGATTTCTCCAATTGATTGGAGTGTGATTTTTGCTAAGCATAGTATCTTTCTATGTTGAATAGATTAGGAAGGTGGCCGACCCAATTGATTGGAAGTTGTTGGCGAAGAACACAATCTGCCGAATCGATTGGGAGTTTGACCAATCGATTGGTAAGAGCTCGCGAACGAACAGTAGGCTTCGGAATCGATTGGGACAAACAATTAGAAGCTGCCAAATCATTGGTATGACTGTCCAATTGATTTAGAGTTTGAAAAAGAGTCATTCTGCAAGTTGTTGGACGGTTGGCTTACGTGGCAATCTATTAAGGGAAAATTTAATTGATTAAGAGGCGAGAAAAGGTTCAAACTACTTCGATATAAAGGGGAGTTCGTCTAGGGTTTTTGCCGCCGATTCTTGGTTATTCTGGAGTGAAGTGTTGTTGCATTTCCAAGTTAACAAAAGGTTAATCAAATAAAAAAAAACAGCAACCAAAGCAAGGTTCCTTGTTATAATCGTTTTCAATTTCTTTTATAACCTAGTTTGCATTGCTTATTTGTATTCTTGTTTGAGTTTATATGAGGTTTGTCCATCTCTGAATTATTTCTGAGGAGTGTGTTCATAGTGTAGTTGTGTGCACTATATGAATCCTTAGATTAGTCATCTCAAGGAGGTGGAGACCAAGTAAATCAGAAATGTTAGCATTGTTGAGTTATTCACCCTCCACCCCTCTAGCTCTCTACGTGTCCTAACAAATTGTCAACTACCTAGTTGATATAATCTCAATCAGTCAACTGCCTAATCGATTTAATCTGAACATAGACATTTTATTTGGGAGCAATCCAATCTAAGTCGACTCAGCACACTAGTCTACTAAGATCAACCTCCAGTGGACTGGATCATTGATTATAATTCTAAAATATCATATTTCTTAGTCAAGTCTTATGTCTAAATAAGAATGTTACTTTAACCCCAAAGAATAGGTCACTCAATTATCACAATTCACGTGAGTATTTACTTTTTTAGCTTTACCTTAATTACCATAAGGTCATCTCCGATTAGGTCAGAATCTATTGGATGCACTAAGCCCTTTGCTCATTCTACATGTCATCCTTCACTCTTTCATTTTCATAGTTCACCTCCTCTAGATGAGTTCTCATCTCAATGCTCCTCGTCCTGTAATTTCTCGAATGCCCCTCACTATTATTCTCAGAAAAAACATGATGGAGCGCATGTAATTGATCCTAAACGCTAAAACTTAGCAAAGAGATCAAAACATGTTTGAGTGAGTTCAAATCAATTAAAAATATGAATCAAAATCTATTGAAAACTCATATATGTAACATTAGTTAGCTCATTGATTGGGTATAGTCTTTTGACTTCATCTTTGAAGGGCAAGCACATCGCCGATGATATGAGTTGACTAGAGGCACTTTGCGTCGACGTACTAGAACCATGTCAACGGTGAAAGAGGCACAAGTTATCCAAGTGAGTCATTTTTATTGGTACAAAATGGTAAGCTATCGACATAATGATCTAAAAATTCCATTATGAATCTATTTGGATCAGTTGACAGATGGCATAGATGTTTGACGACTGACATAGTCATCAAAGAAAATGGTCATGACCCAAAGAAATAGGTTGTGAATAAATAGTTTGAGTCAAATGTTGATCTAGAGAAGTTGATTGGAATGTAATGGAGTCAAACTCTGTTCTAGAGAAGTTGATTGGAATGTAGTTAAGTCGACTGTTAGTAAGCTTGAGTTGACTAGATGAGCAATGATCATTATAGATAGGGTTCTCAAGTCAATGGATTAGTTGACTGTTAAGGTTGATTTAATCATGGTGATTAGTTTTTCTCTATAAATATCGAGTAAAGACACTTCGACAACATCCCATTGACAGTTATTTTTCATATCTACTAGATACTTCAGTTGTGCACCCAATTTGTTGATATTTTATTGTGTTGCACTCCAAACATACAAAGGTTCTTTGATTGTACTCCATTCTTAATCTAAAATACATTTTGCATGAGGTTTCTCCAGTACCTGTGAAATGGAAAAGTTATATTTTATTTAGTGGGTTGTGAATTAGGGAGCCAAACCACATAAAATCCTCTATGTAATTAGCATTGTCTTTATTTTTGGGTGCTTAGATTTATGATCTGCTAACATGCATATTATTGTTAAAGGTCTTGCGTTAACAAGAGCATTCAAATATAATTTAAATTTAATTACATGTTGTGTTTATTTATACCGCCTTTCTAGATGCTCCACGATCTCAACAAACTCAACAAGCTTCATGAGACACTATTTATGCTTGAAAAATGATGAAGGGAGAAAGTTCTAATAATTCGCTTGAAGTGATTCTTCAAAGTTGAAGAGAATAAAACTATTCTAATTTTATCTTAAATTATTAAGTTGTCTTATTTATATATTTATTTTTTATAATAATTTTTAAAGGTTAATTCATAATACTTATTGATGTAGAAAGAAAGAGATCTTAGCAAAGTAAAAGTTGTGTTATAAATTCAAGCATAGCGAGTGGAGTTCGAGCTTCACTTTTGAATGGTTAGAAAATGGAATGGAATAGCTTTTTTAGGTCATGTTAAGGTATGAGTACTGATGCATGTGTGAGGCTTGTTAGAAGGTGATTGACTATTAATAAAGATGGCAAGTGATATTTCAAGAGAACGCTCAAATTTTGGGAGAACTTAAGGTAGACTTTTAGTAGGGAAGAAGCTCTCACTTCTTATTCTTGAAATTCACTTTTGTTGGTTTCAAATGAAACCCTATATTTATAGTCCTCATCAAGGATCCTAACACTCAACTACTCAATTTACTAACCACCTACCCTAACTACTCAATTTACTAGCCACCAATCTCAACTACCAACTCCTGACTACTTTAATTTACTAGCCACCTTCTATAACATGGGTCGGACTCATCCAATTTGGACTTTATTATGAAATCCAAAATACTTCTAGTAATAGACTAGGCCCAACAAAACTCAAACCAAGTTTATATTCTAACCCCTGTTTAAACTTGTAGTACATGAAAATATTTATTTAACAACACTCAAAAGATAACAATTTTATGTTAAAATTATTTTTTTTTTTACTTTTTTACAATGGTTTTAATAAAAAAAATCGTTATCTTTAAGTTTTTTTAATAAAGATAATGGTTTGCGGAAAATCATTCTTTAAACGATTTTTAGAGGCTACAACAATAGTTTTTGAAAATCATTGTCTATGTGCTCTTTTTTAGGTCATGACAACGATTTTTAAAAATTGTTATCTATTTACATTTTTTTGGGCTACAATAATAATTTTGAAAACTGTTGTCTATATATATTTTTTCAGCGGTTACGATAACAGTTTTTGAAAACCGTTATCTATCTGAGCAATGCATGGGTACGTGAAGAAATGAGATCTGTGAAGACCATGAGTTGTGTAGTATGGTGGAGATAGTGGAGTAGTGGGGTTAGTGGAGTTAGTGGAGTTAGTGGAGATAGTGAGATGGTGAAGTTAGTGGAGTAGTGGAGTTAGTGGGATGGTGGAGTTAGTTGGATGGTGGAGTTAGTGGAGATAGTGGGTTGGTTGAGCTAGTGGAGTTTGTTGGAGTTGGTGGAGATAGTGGGGTTGGTGGAGGTTAAAGCTTCAACCCCTATAAATACTCATGGGAAAGCTACGGAA
Organism: Kaempferia rotunda; assembly: GCA_037177415.1. NCBI lineage: Eukaryota > Viridiplantae > Streptophyta > Magnoliopsida > Zingiberales > Zingiberaceae > Kaempferia > Kaempferia rotunda. The sequence goes on from JBAMIB010000024.1 coordinate 4,479,445, forward strand.
AAACTCAATCGGAAGAGAAGACATACCTCGGGCAGAGTCGTTTTAGAAAAGGAAGAAAAGACTATCACCATAGTAACTTCTAAGGAACGGGTAAGTGGGTTTATTTCGTAATTCCTAGATTCTTTTGAAAGCAATAGTTCGTATTTTCTAAAAATATGATTATTTTACTTCTGAACATTTCTTATTACTGATTTCTGATTACTTAATTCCAATATCTTCAAAATTTTAGGCACTAGATTGATCATGAACTGAATGGTAGAAATCTGCATTCTGAACATATCTGATATCTGATTTCTGACATCTGATATTTGAATTTCGGCCTCTACTCTAGGAGGATAACGCTAGATGGTTGATATCAGCTAAGTCATGATGAACATGATTCGATTTAAGTTCTCACCCCAAAGAAAAATCTGCACATTTACTTTGTTTTGCTTATGTTGACTATTGTGTTCTTAAGAATTTTAGTATTACGTTTTAACCTCCGCTTACTGGGTGACTTTGAGTCACTACCCCCTTTTTACAAACGATTTCAGTCAGTGACGAAAATAACACCGAAAATGAGATTGAAGATAAATAGCAAGTCGAGTTCTGAGGATGGTGAACCAGCTCCAATTACGGACAAGAGGACTGAAATGCTGTTGCGACTAGGAGTTTTTTAATTTAGTTAAGGTCATGTAATTTAATTTGTGAACGGTGACAAATGGTGTACTTTTATATTGGAAATGTAAATATTAGGTTTAGATGACAGTGACTTGTACTATTGAGGTTGGTTGTTTCCAAACGATAGGTTTGAAAGCAACGCCGAGTCGCCGATATCAATCCCCGACCAGCCCTTAGTCGTGGGGCGTGATAGGATCGAACTTGTTTTGACCATGCATGTAAAATGTGAAAATAATTTGCATGATACGGACAATAAGCATGTCTTTCTCTTCTACACTCCATCATGCACCACGCTATTAGAGATTGGAATATGCAATTAGGGCTGTTTGTTAATTAGAAGGGGCTTAATGAAGATAAGTTGATAAAGCTTATAGGTGTAAGAATTTTGGGTGTATCTCTATGTGCAGTCATGTGAGAGAAAAAGTTCACTATTAAAGAGTTGTCTATTGGAGAAAGAAGGGATCAAGGCAAATAGGTGGCAAAGAAAATGTGTGTAGGAACCTGATCACGACTATGGAGCCATTGTAAAAAAAAAAAAAAAAATCACAGTAATGATCAACTGATCGCAAGATACCAATCGACTAATGGTTGCAAACTAGTCAATTGATAGGTGATTTTCAAAATAGTAAGCAACTTAGAAAAGAAGAAAAGCTTGAAGATTTTAGACCAAACTCTTGGATTATTTGGAGGTAGTTCTTGAGAGAATGCAAAGCATTCCTAAGCCATTATCCAAGCAAGCAAACTAGCAACAAGGCAAATCAAAGAGAAAATGCCCTTATTGTACTTTTTCATTTATAATAGATTGGTTTTGCTTTTATATAATAATAGATATCGTAAAAGATAAGATTTCTCTGCCTCTCAAAAAAAAATTCAATGAAAAAAAGGTAAAAAATTTGCAAGAGATCATAGCCATGAAGTAGGAGTCTGAGGTCAACTATCAAACCATATAAAATAGTTCACAATTAATGTTGTGTTTATATATATTTGAGTTTATTTGTGTTTGTATATATGTTCCATTATGCTAACTCAAAGTGTAGACGAAACAAGAAACAAACGTGCAGTCTATTAGAGATGCAATTAGGGGCTAGCTCAAAATAGATAGGCAAAGGTAATGCGTGTATTAGCTTATAATTAATATAAGGTAAATATATGCGTATTTAGGGTATCATGATAAGCAAGTTTAGCCGTTGGATTTAGGCGCACTGATTATATAATAGATCAAACGGACACAGACAAACAAAGATCACACTTATTGCGTGCAGAAAGAACCCGCCGGCGCCGCTCAACTAACTAAACGAGCAACTCGCCGAGCTGCTCCGCCAACTTCGCCACCGTGCTCGGAGACACAGAGCTACTCCCTCCCAGGTACCATTTCTGCATCATCTCCACCACGTTCCCGTTCTCCACCTTCACCGTCGCGGCCGCCTCCTCCCCCTCTGTCTCCACCAATCCAATCTGCACGCACACAATCTATCATTAACTGTCATATATGATCGATCGATCGACCGGAGCTCGAAGAGACTAACTCGTCACCTCGGCTTCTCGGTTGGACGCCGGGAAATGGATGGTGAGGACGGAGCCCTTCTTGAGGTACTTGTTATGAGACTGGAAGAACTCCGTCACCTTCTCCAACGCCGCCTCCTCCTCGTCCTCGTACTTGTCGGCGGCAGCCAGTCGGCTCCGCACGGCGCTCTCCATCTGCACCCCGTACTGGGACCCCTTGATCTCCTTGATCACCACGACCCGCAGGAGCTTCTCCGCCGGGGCTGCCACGATGGCGTCGAAGAAGAGGTCGTCCCCGGCGAGCTCGCCTCCCTTCTTGCCTTTCCACCCCGCCAGGTGCTCGACGATTTGCTCTTTGTCCAAGTAGACGCCGATGGCGGTGAACTTGATCTGGAGGAACTGCAGCTCGATGTCAGTGATCCCTGCAACACAGATTTATAAGCGATCGATCGATCATTAATGGAAGAAGTGTAATTTAACAAGTGGCGGATAGCATATGAAGTTGATTACCGTAGCCGAGGAGGGTGAGAGGTTTAGTGAGCGTGATCTGGCGAGGAAAAGGGATTTGATCCACCATCATCGTCTCCGATCCCACTGGTCACAGTTAAAAGAATAGCAATTAATAAAACGATTATGGCATGGAAAAACGATCAGTGGATGAGGAGGAGAAGTTTACTTGGCGAAGAAAGAAAGAAGACGAGGATCGGAGTGAGAGATGAGGAAGATGGAGAGGAACTTGGTATGGGCCGTGGGCGTGCTAATAAGCGAGGGAGAGGTGGTAGCTGCGCTGAGCCGCTTGATCTAACTACCAGTTCCTACTAGCCATTAAATGCTGAGTGGTAGGTACAGAAAATTTAAATAAATGTTACTTGAGAATTGGCACTTAATTTCTGTGTGTCTTTTTCCCCCTTTCTTTTATCATAATTATGTTAGAATTTGATGGACTTATATTAAATAATTATATTAAAATATTACATAAATAGTATAAGCCATCCTACCATGTACACAAGTTTAATAGATGGTATATCATTTGTATATAAGTTATAATCCGAAGGTGTAAAAACATATCATTTAAGAGGAATGAAATGCATGGGTTTTTTTATAGCTTTTGAAGCTTTAATTATGAATTTAAGTAGGCTACCAATTTAGTATTTTTAATGATTTAACTCATGGGCTGCTACAAGTTATTAGCTACTACAACGTAGAGCAATTGATTGTTAACTGCTACAATAGTATTATTATCTCATTTCGATTGCAAATTCACATCCATTTTGAACATGCTTAAAACAGTGAATCCTATACTATAGGACTAATTGGAGGGGGAAATTATTCAAGTGGAGAGCCTAATGAAATCTTAAATTGGACACAAATTTCAGCCCAACAAGGCCCCATGCCATGTGGAGAGGCTAACATACAAAGGTTTTTACAAACATAACTTACGTGTCATTTGCTAGGTCTCTTGCAATGAGGGTTTGCTCGGATCAACATAAGAGGTAGGATGATTTGAGTTGGATATATACTTGGCACTCTCATCAATTATAGAGGGTGCCTAGTAATAGGGCTTGCTTGGATCGATCTAGCTAGGAGGTGCCTATGGTCGAGGAAGGATCGATGCACGCAGTAGTTTTGTGTCCAGCTCATTGCAAGAGGATTGTAGTGGTTATTTCAATCTTCATATCATGGAGATAACTTGAAGATGAAGCGATTGAAAGTATAAGAACGGTTATTTCTTATTCATGTTATAACTTGTGTTTACCATGTGTTGACACTAATGGCTAGTAGCCACCTGTGATTTACCTTCTTCGTGTTAGCCTGAGAATGGGTTGGCGGAGGCGCTGAGGGCGAACGAATCGCCTTTTGCCACATGTGTTGGTTTATTTCTACCGCGCATGGCACTTTAATGATCACATGCACATCATATATATAGGTAAGGATTTTGAAAAGTTTATTGTTCGAATTATGATTTTTATGAGATTTTTTATTGACGGCTTACCCACTTTGAACATGAATTAAATCTCAAAGAAAGTAAACACTTCAAAATATATAGAAGATCATTTCACCATGAAGTTACATAAAAGTTCAAATATTAATGCCAAGGAAACTAAGAAAGGGATTGCATCTATACCTTAGGAAGAACAAAGAAAGAAAAACTTAAAGAAAGACTATCATTAAGAGTAAAGAGGACTCATCTATATATTTGTACTCTTACTAAGACATTAGCAAGAGTATAAAGATTTAACTTGCACATATAATTACTATTCACCCCCTCTATATATATGCAATCATCTCTCACATCAATTCCAACTTCGCTAAGACCTATTAAGTTTTTCGATTTGCTAATACCTATTATAGTTTTCACCTACCAAGATCTGTTGGACTTTTCATCTACTAATTAGACCTTTTGGACTTTTTTATCTATTAAGTATTTGGTCAACCTTGATTTATTTGGACTTTTACAACTTCAACACCTATTGAATTATCAGTGCACCTATAGTTTTAGTTAAATTTTTGCACCATCATAATTAACAAATGCATCATAGTAACAACTCAAGTATATCTTGAACTGTTTGTCAATCACATCAAAATCCAACTTAGCCAGATCCAACCACTTAGGATATGATTGTACTAACATCTAAAAATAATTTTATTATTTTATATTCACTAGGATATCTCAAACAATGAATGTTTATTTGGGTAGCCCTAGGAGGTACGGTTTAAGAATTATTTGAGTAGAGGACTCTGTTGATACAATTGACTTTTAGGGTTTCAATATTTGATAATATATTAATGTCCGGTCAGGTTGACTAAGGGTTAATCTAAATAGGAATTGAAGTTTGAAAGAGAGAAGTCTAGTCAGGTCAAGGTTTGTCGGATAACTAATAAGGAAAGTACTAGTAAGTGAAGTCAGACCCTAGTGAGTGGATTAGGTGGTAGAAGTCCTAATGAGTAAAGTCAGACGGTGAAAGTCATAATGAGTGTAGCTAGGACCTAGTGAGTGAAGTTAGGTAGTGGAAGTCATTGTAACGCCCGCCCTTAGCTGCCTCAAGGACGGGGTTACTTTACTTGACTTAACTTAAACATAATGCGGAACA
>JBAMIB010000024.1:4522990-4542322 GCA_037177415.1 Kaempferia rotunda
CACCACGGCTCCCCCTTGGACTTACACTGCCAAGACTCTATTTAGACTTTACTTCTTTGCCAAGATGACACTTGGACTTTCCTGTACTTGCACACTCACAAGCACATCATATACAACAATAACTTAACTTAAACTTTTGCCTAAACGTCAAAACTTAGGGTACATAGATTGCTCCAACATTGTTATTTTACATAATTTGAAAGTAAAGTATGCCCTAATCTATAGAGGATTAAAGAAGGTCTAATTTTCTCGCTGCCCATTCTAACGTTCTACATGCAACAGTTAAGTAGATTATAAGTGTATATCATTATTCAACAAAGAAATACACAATGTTAAAGTGGCTAAAGTGAAGAATTAAAACAAAATTGGTTGAAAGCATTTTAGGATTAAGGTAATAAAATTAATGAATGAATATAAATAAAAGAACAAGCATTTATTAGCATTCCAATTAATTATTAAGTAATTAATTAATTAATTATAATAAAATAGTTAATCGGGTAGCTTATACTAAGTGAAATAGTTATAATATGATTCATATTTCAATTAAATAAGAATGTAAATCATACCAACATGACATGATACAACATTGAAGCATCATTGTTTCAATCTCTTACTGAAACTCTAACATGACTTGATATTTGAAAACCTTGCGTAAAACACTATAATAAAGAGCGGACAGAAAAATAAGAAGCATCAACTAAAGTACCAATAGCAACAACAACAAAGAAGAGTGAAGTTGGAATCCAAGAAAGTGAGATGTATCCATATCATATATTTGCGCCCATTCCACTTCCAATTGTAAAAGTCTAAGTCTAACATCTGGTAGTGACTCAAGATATATTTATGAATATGGAGAAACCAATTCGAGTACCAAATATGAGCATTTTTAATCCGTCTTAAAAAATTATGATGTTGATCGTACTAGGATCCCAAGAACTAATGTTCTCATATGATATGTGACACTCATTATAAGACATATTAGTTGAGATATTTATTGTATTTTTGTAACTTGTGGCTTTAAAATTGTAATGCAATTGACTTTGTGATTGCTATTATAGGCTTATATTAAGACATAAATAAGACAAGTAGAAGAAGATTAAAGGATTAATATCATTTGAGACTCTGCTTGTTTTGAAATGGGTTGAGTATTGTCACAACACATTTTGAAGTGTGCCTAATGTTAGCAAGGCACAATACCCCATTGGAGGTCAAAACTTTGGCACAAAATTATACTTTATACCTTACCATGTAGTACATATATCCATTAATGTGTTTAAGCATCTGATTTCTTGCTCAAGAATTTCAGCAAGGAGATTATTGTTCTCTATGTTCCACAAATATTAATATGTAAGATCAACATCCATTGGTCAATGCATTTGTGAGTGTTCTATAGGCCATAACGCTGGAGAAAAATCTGTGTATAAATTTTTTTTTAAAGATTCATTTTATAGGTTCTATCTGTCTTAGAGTAAATGTTGTCATTTCCTGCTATACTATTATTTCCTCAAAGAAAAAGGTAATGGTAATAAGATTGATCAAATGATAATTTCATGCAATTTGCTAGCTTGATCATCTGAAAGTTTTACACTGTGGCCTACTGGAGAGCTAATAAATTCATAACCAATTTTTGCTTGACTATTGGCTATGTACTGCTATAATTGTGGCAGATGTTTCTTTTGCAACATGGCAGTTTGTGACAGTGTGGTCATATTACATAGGAAGGGTCTACTTTATTTTGCATGAACTGGCTATTAGCAGTGAGTATCATCTAGGCTTGCTTTTATGATTCAAAGCTTTTCAATTGTTATGTTTGACTATAGTTTCTTTTTCTGTTATTTCCCCCTTTTTGTTACTGATCAAGTTATAATCTAGTTCCTCATTTCTTCATGCCTAGCAAGGTTTCTTCTGTATGTGTTTTGTTTTTCTAGTCTTAGTTATGGCTATTTACCATAAACTCAAATGTTGCTACCGTGAATTCTTCAGAGTCATCAATTTTGTATCTTTCCCCAGCATCTTCACCCGCTTCTTCCCCAATTCCTGCTCAGGACTTTTTTGTTACACCATTTAAAGAACATCACCATGCATACCAGCTCACGTTAATTCCAGGAATTGGTATTATGATTACCGGAGTGGCAATTCTATTACTTCTTATTCTTATTATACTTATTCATAAGAAAAATAGACAGTTAAAAGGTTCAAGCAGTCCAGATCAAAGCACATTGTATGCCTCCTCTTCCCAACATGTCTGGAAGGGCAATAAAGGTACGTTAATTCCATGTCTTACTATGCATAGTTTGGCAACCATATTTCCTTTCCATAATTCGTACATCTGCTTGACAAGGTCTAATAGATTAGGGATTCTGAAATAGAGTGAATATTGAGGAAATAAATTACATTAACCGAGAAGAATCTATATCATATTTGTTTAAAAAGTGTCAAATGGCTTATGATAATAATGTTCTTACCTTTAACTTCTAAGTATTCATGGATGCTGAGTTTGATGATTACTTATGGGAATTTTGAGTTAAAGAAATTGTTTTGAACTCAAACAATGCCAATCATGACTGCTGTTGAATCATTTTGACCCCGAAGTCATTATTTGTTTCCTCTCCTCTCATAGGATTGGCGACTCATTTACTCCAAGTATCTCCTGAAGGAGGGCAATCTATGTCTAGCTTTGTGTAATTCTAGTTTTGCTATGACTAAATGGCCTCAAGGTCTCCTTCTAACCAAAAAAAAATTTATTATTTCATTCAGATACATTTACTTTGGAGGATCCACATTAAAAGGTTTATAAAACTGTATTTAAGTAATGAGCAAATACTTATCCGTCATGCGATTGGTAGACAATTATTATTATTTCATTCAGATACATTTACTTTGGAGGATCAAGAAAGAAAATAGGCTCTGTTGCACTTTTCCTTCCCTCTCTTTCTTTCTTCCCATTTCTGCCTTAAAATAAACTACCTCTGAAGGATAAGATTACTTGAACCTTTTACAGGCACGGCACCCATATTCTGTAGGTGCAGTTATACTGAAATAAAGAAGGCAACAGGAAATTTTAGTACAATTATCAGAAAAGATGAGTTTGGATTGCTGTACAAAGCACAATTTGATGATGGATTCACTGCAGCTGTGAAACTGAATAGGATTCTCTCAGTACTAAGTGAGCAAGAGTTTTCTGATGAAATGGAATTCCTTGGCAGACTGCATCACCGCCATATTTTGACACTTAAAGGTTTTTGTTATTTTAGGCAGGAGAGGTAGTTATGTTACTGTGCAATAATAAAGTAATTCCAACTACTCTGAAGGCATGATCTACTTAACTTTTTTTTTCTCTTTCAGGTTCATGATTTATGAATTTATGGAAAACGGAAGCCTAAAATATCAACTTCATAGTGAGCTCTGTTGTATTCCATTTTGTGATTTATTTTTTGTCTCATGTGTTGAGTTTCTGGTAAAATTCTATTTTTCATCTGCAGCTTCATCTGAGAGAAATCAATTAGCATGGAAAACTAGAGTACAAATTGCTGTTGATATTGCAAATGCTCTGGTAAGATTTCGGCTGGACTTGCTATTATAATTCAGTATTAAGCGCATCAAATTTAGTTTCCTTGGCTCCTATTGTAGTAGACATCATGTTTGTCTAATTATATATTAGAGAAAAATTCTTTGAATTCCAAAAATCTATTCAGTGGAACAGATAAATTCTTTCTCCATCTTTGTTTAATTACAGGAGCATGCAAACCAACCAATATCAAGTTAAGCAGATAGACAAAAATAATCAATATAATCAATGAAATTCAAGACATTAAATTTTTACACGGAAAACTCAAGGGAAGGATGGCAATCATCAACTACTCACCCAAAGGAGGTGGATTTCACTAAATTTCACCAAATTGGAAAGTTTGGAACTCAGTAGAATACTAGCAATTAAAGAGAGGATTAAATGATCTAACTGGTAGGTATAAATTGATTTTAGATTTTTGCTAACAATTTGGTGAAGATTGAAGGAATACTTTTTGTTGGATCTTCTGTTCTTCACTTGAGAAAAATCAAAAATCATTTCTCTTTTTCTCTCTTTTTGTTGCCTCTCTTTTTGTTTTCTCTCTCTCTCTTTTGCTCCTACTTTTTCTCTAATTTCACAACAACCCAATGTTCCTTGCCTAGATACAAAAGAAGCTAACAACCCTAACTCATGAGGTAAGTCTGGAACTCTGGCCTCATGCATCAGGCTACTAACAAGGGATGCATAAGACACATTTTCATTGCATCAAGCTCCTAACCAGGGATGCATAAGACACATTTTCATTTCCCCTTTTTCCTTCTCACATGGACATTGCTTAGTACTAAGCTTGAAATGACCTGCGTCTCGAGGTACAACAGGCTCACCTTGCTCATATTAAACTGTTCTATAACCTTTTAAATGTATCTCTCATGTAATGAGTAAAATTTCTTTTTCTTCTGGTCACGAACAATCTTCATGCCAAACATCTAATTAAATGGACCTAAATCCTTCATAATAGATTTATGTTTTTTAAAATTTGAATCTTAGCATCATCATGATCAATAATCAGTGTTGAGCTTCTAAAAAACAACTAGAGTACGTCACAATGCTTTGATTAATTTAATTTATTTTAAAAATAATTTATTATTTTTAATTCATTTCATTGAAATATTAATTAACAAAAAGTGATTATGCTCACCCAACCATCCCTTACAGCTCGTCCCCCAGATATATGAAGGGAGGTAAATCATGAGACTAATTTATAGCCAACTCCCAAGTAGTTAGGGGGTGGGAGGAGTTTTTTTTTCCGAAGGGCATGCGTCTGCTGGGAATTGATCCCTTCCCATTGTAGCAAATCTGCTACCCTCTAGCTAACTGGCCACCCCGTGGAGATGGGTTGTGCATTAAATGATGCAATAGATGTGCATTAAATGGATCAAATTATTTTTTTTTAAAAGCCCTCTCCATCTAATTTAATTTGAATGTATAAAAGAATTTCCAATTTGATTTTATCTAAAACTTTTTGAATCGTAAATTTTCAAAATTGATCAAGTTAAATTTCTTATTCTTTTAAAAATTTTATACTTATAAAATTAGATAAATTTAATTACAAAATTTAATTTAAGTCAAAATAAAATTTTACATTCTAAATTTGAAAAATCTTGTATCTCTTTATTTTTCGTTCACTTTAAAAATTAAAATTTAATAGGTTGCAAGCATTTTTAATTATAAATACTAAGGTGATCAATATAATCCACAAATATAAATAAAAGAACTGAGCATGAATTTGTAATCTAATTAACCATAAATAAATAAATACAATAAAAATTTAAAAGGTACCACCCTATACTAACTAAATTAATCACCTTATTTTGAATAATTCAATTATGTAATTATTGAAATTATACTGTCATACATTTTATGACTGAAATTCCAATGTATGCTTGAGATTTTAATTCTTGGAACTTAAACTTTTGTCTAATTAACTCTAACATCTCATCTGAAAATGTAAATTATTCTCGAAACCATTTATCATTTTCAGTTTGTAAGTGACTGATTCATGCATCATGTGTTTACTTACACATCTACCTTCTATTCAAGGATGTTGCTTTGCTCGGTTCTTGATCAGTTTATCTTGTTCTTCTCTATTCATAGTAATAGACATGCAAAAGAAAGAGAATACAAAGGAAGGATCAAAAAAATGAAAGAAGAAAACCCTTTTAGGAAAGATTACTAGAGATCCTACTAAAATCATGTTTTGTTTGACTAAGAACTTTATTAGATATTAAAAATGTGGATAAGTTCACGTGTCTGTAACCATTACAAAATATGACGAGCCAACTTGGGGTTACGGTTTGAATATGTTTCCGCCCATTAATTATTATTGACTATATTTTCTCACATGGTTATTTTGGTTGGGTCTTGAAAAATCTAGTATCAAGATTGAGAAAACGACTGCACCAAACATTGATTATGTTTCAACATGAGTGCACCTATCTTGGCTATTTATTTGTGCCAATAATCTGTTGTATGTTATCTAACTTGCTCCCATCGAAGAGGAAGACAAATAGTAAAGTGGGTTGAACTTAAGATTGTAATCCTTCCAATCAATCTAACTAGTGAGACATTGATTATCAGCTAGTCTTTGTGCACATGAGTATGACCTACTCATGATCAGAAAATAATGTGTTTTTGGTCGTAGGTCAACTGGAATAACCTTTGATGGTTCATAAATTTTCGTGCATGATTTTATTGAACTCCTAACACAACATACAATTGTTCCATTCTAGTAGATCATATGATTACTCTATGTCAATCACACATATATGGTGATTTAGTAGTATACTTTCTTAAGTTGGGTTTTTTTCATAATATTGACTAAAGTGAATATGATATTCATATATTTCTTACTTTTGAGGTAAATAAGCCAAATGGAAGGAGATTATAGAAATGAGTCTATTCAAAGTTAGGCTGACATCTTCCGGTTAGTGCCAAACCATATTGTGTTTCGATATAGGTTGACATCGATACCAAAAACTTGTGCTTAACTATTTGGTTCAGTTATAGGAATTTTCTCCAACTAATTGTGTGATCATATCTCCAATTATATCATAGCATTTAATATCATTTATTTTGAAGCAAAATCACTTACATTTTCTTTATACTTTTTTCTCCATTAGTTGGAAGTAATTCTTCATGTCTAATTTGGTAGTTCAAAATTCATTAAACTGATAATGCAGGAGTACCTTCATTTTTATTGTGATACCCCTATTTATCATGGGGACCTAAGGCCAAGCAATGTTCTTTTGGATAAGAACAACTTAGCAAAGGTACTTATTGTGCTCAAATGTGAAATGCTTACATTTGTTCTACGAGTTTATGACTAGCGCGACCTTAAATAGGTTGCATATTTTGGTTTGGAGCATTCTACAAGAAATGCTAAAACATTTTTAGATCATCATGAGAATGCCTTGGGAACTTCAGGTTAGTTTCTTTTACAAATGATAGTTGTGCTAGTATTATACTGCATTGTTATTAGCATTTCCTTGAGATAGTTGGTCTAAAAGGTAGGAAAAGTATTGCCACATCATGGCATTTCTCCTCAGTGCACATTGTCACATTGAGTAAAGTGTAGGCAAATTCCTATATGGTGTAAAATGTACTTGATCAATGTTGACTAGTGCTGAAAAATAATATTTTGGTCTACTATCCTGAAATTTACCATGTTGACTTGACAGACCTTTTAAACACTGGTTGGAATTGTGGGAAAATTGTCATTTGATGAGTTTGGGTCAGTCTTTGTTTATAAATATGTTTTATTATTATCGTTGATTGATGTTGCAAAGCTTTAAACTTGGACTTCTCATATATTTCCATTATACTATCGGACACTAACACTCTTAAGTCATCTAACATCTTTTTTTTTTGTTGCATTCAAAAAATTTTAGAAACATTTGTGTTACACATCTGATTCACATCCGTGTCGCATACTCATACTCGAGTCCAAAGTAATACAATGACAAAGTATAAGTATAATGGGAAGTTTTTTTAAAGGGTGACACATTGTAGGTACATACTTAGGTTCCATATGTTTTCTCCACCAGAAAATAGGACTATGGGGTAAGCTAAATATTTGATTGATAAAAAAATTATTTTCCTTGGCATGTCATGGTTAGTTAGCTGATATTAATGCTACTAAATATGATAAACTAATTGTAGAAACATTTTGTTACTTGGGTTTGACCAAGCAAATGAAATTTCAGTACATAGACACCTTTAGCCTAGTTTCATTTATTTGAACCATTAGATCATTCCCGAAAATTGAACTCCTTGGTAAGCTAAACACTCTAAACGACTTCTATATGTAAAATCTCAACAGTTATGTAGGGCTGGCAATTTTTCTGTCATGTCATGTCATGGTAATTGTGCCATTAGCAGGTCGTGCCATTCAAGTCAATAAAAGCCTATAATTTTTTTTTTTTAAATTATAAGTTGTAACTTAACTAAACTCTAAACTCCAAAGAATTAAGTTGAATGACAATTATTTTTTTGAAATAAATTATTATTATAAACGGGTCAATGCGTGTCAACTTATTTATATATAAGTTGTGTTATGTCACTTTGGTGCTTTATTTCTGTTAATCATGTTTCTGATCAGGTCACATCGGGCTGGTTATTGGGCCATGTCTGATAGTATCAGCTCCAATGCCATGTTCAATTCCCTTGGTTCTTTTAACTTACCATCTCGTGCACTCTATTTTAACTGAAAATTAAGTATATGATTTGTATCTTGTTTTTAAGGCCACTTTACCACTTGTTGGTAATAACACTACCAAGAAAACACGATAGGATCAAAACCATAACAATCCAAATACCTTGACCTACCACCTTGAATTGCCTGTCATACATCAACAAACTCCAGCCATTTTGTGTTATTGAGAATTACCTCCTTCAATCCAAAAGATAACATACGAAAACATGAAGAAAAAAAAGGCACAATGGCATTATATTGCGGCTCAGCCTTTGTATACATCAATAGAGAAAATCCATGCCTATATGTAACATGAGATAGCCAAATATGTAATATGAGATGATAATTCATAGTGCAAAAAGAAAAGAGAATTTTATCTTACACCAGAGTTCGACATTTTTTGAAATGCCCCTTGTAGTTTCACTATTATCCTTTTATCCCCACATTAAAGTATTGTGGAAATGCCTCTTGTAGTTCCATTATTATGGTTTCACCCCTACACATTCATAAGTGTTGTCCATCCATTCACCCTGTTCGATATTTAATTGAGAGATCAATCAATAACATTATGAAGGTGTGGGGGTAAAATGATAATAGTAAGGCTATAAGGGGTATTTAGCCAATATTTATGCATTGTGAGGAGGCAAAATGATAATAGTGAAGCTACAGTGACATTTCAAAAAAGAAATACAAATCTAAGGGGCAAATTTAAATTTTCTCAAAAAGGAATCTAGATAAGAGCTTTCAACCTTCTTCCAAAACTTTTCTGAGAAACTACAAAAAAAGAAAAAAAAGAACTCTCACCTCATACTCTTAGGATGAGGAAGACTGTTCATGAAGGAAATGATCTTCCCTACGAGCTTTCTGATCTTTAATAATCATCGACGGATACCAATGTCGTCATAGGCTCATAGGGTATATGTTCTAGATATTTTTTTCTGATTGAATTCAAGAGGGACTAGGACTCAAACAGCTCAAAATTCAAAATGGGCCACGCTGCACTGTTGATGGGATGCACGCCCACCTCCATGTGCATTCTGGCACACTATTTATCTGCTTCTGGACTGCAGTAGCAAGCTATATGGTAGTTGTCTTTGCAAACTTCTTTTCAGTCTGATTCAAGAAATAGTAGTTGTCTTTGCTAACAGTTTTTTCAGTCTGATTCAAGAAATGGTTGTTGTCTTTATATGGGAGGCCTATGCACTTCATTCATAATAATGTAAACAGATTCTCATGGAACAGGAATTCAGTGCCCCAAGACGGCATAACCATCCAAGTGAACTTATTGATGGAAAGTGTAATGGGAAAAATGAATAACCAAACATAATGACCATTCTTAGCCACACGGCCCACACCTGTGTCAATTTTGTGAAGAACTACATTGTAATGATAGAAATAAAACGAACGAGTCTCATTCCGGACAATTCTTTACAGCTTTAAAACATACATCTGGAAGATACCAAAATGAGATTGCTTTTGCGTGTTTAAGTTATTATGATTCCTTTGAGTAAAGTATCATATTCCAGTGAGGATTTTACTTATTGTTGTACAGGGTATCTGGATCCAGAGTATATGGTTACCCAGAAAATGACTGACAAGAATGATGTGTACAGCTTCGGGGTACTTCTGCTAGAGCTTGTGTCTGGAAAGCTGGCATTTGATAACAGAAATCTGGTTCAGTGGTTTCAAGATCAAGCAAACTCTTGTCTAACTGAATTGGTTGATCCAACAATTGCAGACACTGTTGAACCAGAGCAGCTCCATGTGGTTCTACGAATAGCAAATATGTGTATTCGGAAGGAAAGCAGAGAACGACCATCAATCAAACAAGTTCTCAGGATGCTGTATGAGCAGTTGGACCCTCTATATATTGGCTTTGCTAAGGCTGTAGAAGATGAAGGATGTTATGGTGGTGGGAAACTATTCGTTGATAAACAACAAGCGAATGATGTTATTGCTTTCAGCGGAGATGCAAGAGCACTTCAATCTTCGTCAAGCACTTCGAGATCTTACTGCAGTCGAAGCATATTGCTTGAATGCAATTCACCTCAATCCCCACATGGTATTTAGTCTATCTATGACTTTTTTGGGCAAATGAATTTTGTTATTTCCTCCGTTTTTTGTACAAGAGACAGTAATCATTTGAGGATACTTCTGAATTCCTTAATTGTTCATGCAGTAGATTATTTTTTTTCCACAACTCTCTTCTCTAGGAGTCTAGAGTCTTCATTTTATTACGTTACTATCGTCCATAATTCTCTTTGTTGCTTCTCTGAGCTTATTAGGAGGATGTATTATTAGGCATCTGCATTATACATAGTGCAATCACAGATCGTACTGCCGAGTGGAATACATCTGGATGTTTAGCCACTTGGGATAACATTTTGCAATTCATTCATCCTCATGCTGCACGAGTTTGGTTCTACAATGCTCAAATCACTATTTCCTGTACAATTTCACATGAAAGTGTCCTTTAGGATGTAATGAACTGTGATGTTGGAAGATTTCAATACCTTCGTGGGGAAAGATTCATTTGAAAGTCTTGAACCCAAATCATAACTATGAGTTGGGAGAGGGACAAAATATATGTAAATTAAATTTTGGCATCTTAGTCTATGATCCTTGTGTCTGCCAATCTCTATGATCTCCTTTCCTTTTGAATCCTTGAAACTCATTACTTGCTTGATAATGCCCTCAGTAAGGGTTCAATTACTTGTATGGAAAGTTGAGAGAAAAAGAAAGACTCGAAATATATACAAGAGAGTTTCATCATTAGATGATGACAACAAATCTTAGGATATGTTAGCACTATAGATGGTCTTGTCCTCCAAGGTGGTCATGCATGAGCTCTCTTTTTTTGTTCTCCAGAGAAGCTCACTTTCTTCTTTCAGAGTATCAAAGGATAAAAGGTAATGACCAAGTCAATAATGACAATGAAAGAGGTGCATAGAGACCCAACTTATGATCAAGATGGCTTAGCCCTTCACCAATTGGGTTCGGCATTCCCAGTCCATCCCTCTGGCAGTGAGCTATATGAGACATATAGTTTTAGCAATTCGCCTACACAAAGTGGATCGATATAGAACGTAACTGACTTGCAAAGTTTAATCTAGGAAAATCATCCTTTGCGTTGGACCATTCATAATGATCTCAACTAGCATGGTTAACTATGAAGCTCTCTTGATTAATTATGAAAGAGTTTCATAATGCTTAATTATGAAGTTCACAAGGATCAAAGTTGATATGTTGAATTGAGTTGTTGGCATTGAATTTAGTTAATAAAATTGAGAGGAAAAAGTTTAGGCTTAATGGATGGAGGTTTTTTTTTTCCATCTCAATCTCAATGGTAATATGAAGAAAGTGTGAGAAGATCATTGTTTTACTTCAAAAAATGCAAGTTTTGATAATTATCTTAAATTCAAAACTAGGACCACTTGAGATCTTAGTCAATAAATGAATTTACTAATCAGAAGAACGAACTTTTTTTTTTGTCTTTTTTATAAAAATGTTTACAATTAAGTTAATTATGTTTAGGTAAGAAAACAAGAATTGAGAAGACACCTGGATTTAGAGTTTATAGGGAATTCAGTTGAAGAAAAATAGAATAAGGAAAAAAAAGGGTTTACTAGAAAGATTATCTTTACCATCTTAATTTAAACCAGAAAACTTATTCTAGAAAATTTAGATGAACGAAAGAATATACTTTGAGAAATCTTCTCTTTATGGTTTATTTCATAGCAGTAAAATACAATAACCACTGATAAAAAAAACTTATATAATGTTCAATAAAATAAATAAATCTCATTCTTTGAAACACAATTCATTTAGGAAAATGTAAATATTCGTATGTATTTATGACATTGACTATGATACAAAGTATGAACATTGTGTCTATATGTTACTATCAGTAGATTTGTGTCACTGCTTATGGACTAACATGGTTGGTTAATTGCAGTTTTATCCTCAAAAATCAGAACGACACTTCTCAATTCTAAATCACAAGAAAGGGTTTTCCTCTGTTTAAGTACGGAAGGGTTCTCGTTTTACCCTTTCTATATTTCAAGCCAAACACATATTGACTTTGTTGGAAGAAGAAGTATGGTTCAAATCGAGATTTCGAAGTAAATCTCCTTTCTATTTACTTCCTTTCAGATTGATTTTGATGAATGCACATTCCTTAACAACTCTTCTCTTCTCCTCAAGAGTTGCTTGTTCAAATTCGAAAAACCAAAGAAAATGACAAGAAGTAATTAAGATGGTAGACTATCAACGCTATATGTGCTATCAAACAAGTCATAATTCACAAGATGTTGATTTTGAAGCAAATGTTTGCGCAAAATCGGACAAATGTGGGCAGGACCGTAGGTGAGGTTGAATGCCAATGAAATTCAACGAGTGACAAATAACATTTGCAAGTATGACAAAAGGTGATTCGCTCGCCTACAGCGCCTCTAGTGGATGTGGATTAGTATGGGAGTGATCAAGAAAGGAAAGCTCGAACAAATGGTGAGCGGCCAGTGAGCGTGCAACATGCGAGCAACAACATTAAAAGCTTTAGACGCCAATTAGATCTATTATTTTTCTTCAACCCGCTTTCTTTATAATAAATAAATTATTCTACAATACTTACTTTTTATTCTTAAAGATCACAATTTAAAAAGAGATTGCTCAAATCTCACTCTAGATCAAGAGGTTGACTTCTGAATATACACTGTCGTACTTCGAATTTATCTAGTAGACAAACTAAAGAAAAAAAAATCATCTACTCTTTTTCTTGAAGATATGATTTTTCTTTATTTTTTTAATCGGTGCTGAGAGTAATGAAAGAAAAAGTTTGTGATACATTACACATTATTGTTGTGGTCTATTTATTTAAATAGTATACAAACTTGATTTTTCTTTATGAAGTAGTCTTAAATTAAACCAAGCTTAACAATTTTGGTTCTTCCCTTGCAAGTTGGAGATAGAAATCCATAGGGAGCTTGAGGTGAATGTAATTCCATATTTTGTAGTTTGAAAATTGATTAAGGTGACAAATTCAAGCATCGATATTGATAGTTCATGCGTACATTAGAAGATTGAAAAGAGAATAAAAAAAGAGATAGTAAGGATGAAAAAAGGTCTTCTTTTCTTTTGTGTACTTAAAAGGCATGGCAACTATTTTATAGCATTTTTCCATTGTTTACTTGGGGGTAATTAGAATTGAGAGCCAAAATTCATTCAAGACATAAACATCCTTCATTTAAGCTAATGTCATCGGACGACTAACGAAAACATTTGAATGAAAGCAAATTTGAGAAGGATGGGAAAAAAACATTCTTTCATTTTCATTTTCACATATCCACTCTGATATTTCCCAGCTTCATCGTTTGTTTTCAACATCTAATAGTATTATACATACAATAGTATATCAATGGCATGCATATTTGATCAATCACTCTTTGTTTAGACATTCTCGGTGAGTTAACAATGAGCTCTCACCACCCTCTAATGCCAATGTATTCATGGTATCACACATTTGAACTTGTGATATAGTTAAAAACTCACATTTTCTTGAACTCAAGAAATCTTTTAGTGGCTAAGTCTTGATATAACTTCAACCAAGATCAGTACTCTCCTTACTTTTGGCTCGAACATGAAAGTTCTTAGAAAGCTCTTCGTATTGACTCAAATGATGCATGATGCTTTCTTCCCATCGCAATGCCAATCTAACTCAAATATAAACAACAAAACCTATCAAAAACCTAATCATTCAAAGAACAACTTTGCCTCATCATTTCTCTTTAGGTGCTGATTTTGAGTTGAGACCAAACATCCATCTCTAGCTCAAGATTTGCAATGTATAAACACCGAAGTAGTTCTCAGTGAATTTCTATTTCCTGTAGTTTCTAACAAGCAGTGCTCCTACTACGAGATAATAGTGTTCTAGTTATCTCAGATAAATTAGGGGAAGAAGCAGAAGAAAGCAAAGAGACTGAAGAAGACCCTACCAAACCTTTCTCACTGCCAGTCGAAAATTTGCAATTTTCTGTTACCTCTAATGGATCGTTGTGAAAGAAACCTTTGACTTCAGTAATGCTACCATCATGATCTTGAATGCTCGCATTGTATTCTGGTGTCTCCGCTTTGAGGATGAGACCATCAAAAGTTGTCAAGAATTTCAACTGTTGATTCAGTGAGGCTATCGTCTTTTGACATTCTTCCAATTTGCCAGCAGCCACAGCAAGTTCTCTTTCCTGAAACCGCACGGAGAAGAAATATGTTCAACTTGATTAAGTATGATAGTGAAACTCACTTTACAATCAATATGTATCACGAACGAGAAACAGCATTTTGGAGAAGAATTGAATGATCATAGTTCAACAGAAAGTTTCAGTTAGACCAAAACACAAGAAAAGAATTGACAGTAGATTGATGGTAAAGACAGGTCACTACCTGTTTGATCTTAAGTTCTTGACTGGATCTTGAAGCTCTCCAAAGATCAGCTTCTCGGCTCATCTTGAAGAATTCACCTTCCAGTTTCCGACACTGAGCTGCATATTCTGCAGACAATGCTCTTTCCTTGTCAACTCTGCTTTCTAGGAAAACTACCTTATCGCTCAGCTTCTGAACTTCTAAGTGTGCGGATTCAAGTTGAATTTCTACCGACATCTTTGCCACCTCTGCAGCCTGCACTTTATTAGCAAACTCATACGCTGACTTGAGATCAAGCTCCAGTTTCTTCGTTTCTGCCTCTACTGCTTCTAGTTTAAGTGCATATTCTGTAGATAATTTAGTCTCCTCTTCAGCTTTTATTTCCCAGAAATTAACCTTCTCCTTTAACTTCCTAACTTCGGAATTTGCATGATCAAGCTGAGATTCCAATGCCTTGTTTGCCGATTCTAAAGAATCGACTTTTGCTGCTAATTCTGAAGACAGTGCCCTTCCCTCTAACTGGCATTCCAACACTCCAATTTTTTCATTAAGAGTGCCAACTTCTTGAAGAGCTGACTTAAGCTGGGAATCCAGTTCCTGCCGAGCAACCTCAGCAATATCTACTTTAGCTTCATGTTCAGCAGACAGTATTCGATCATCCTCAAGGCTTTCTTCTAACAAAGATATCTTCTCACAGAGCTTCCCATTTTCCAAATATGCTAACTCGAGCTGAGTCTCCAGTTCCTTCCACATTCCCTCCAAATCCACAACTGTACTTGCTTTCGATTCATTAGCCAAGTCCATCTTTGTTTGCATTTCAACTATTTTATTTTCAGCTTCAGCCATCAGATTGCAAAAGACCTCAAGCTGGCGATGCGATTCTGCCAAAGCTATCCTCATTTCTTCTTTCTCGTATCCAAGTTTCTCAACCTTCTCTTCTAACACAATCAATTTATGGTCCATGATTTCATTTTCAATCTGTAAGTCATCCTTAATTACTTGGAAGGACTTGTCTCCTGGCTCAATGATCTCAGGATCCGACTCAGGCAAGGCAACAAGTCTCTCCATCTCAAGGAAATCATCCATAAGCTCAATCTCAACAGAAGAATCGATAATTCTTGGAATTGACTTCTCGCTCTTAAATTGATCAAGCTCAATGATTAAAGCAGATGCCCATGAATCTGATCGTCCAAGTTCGATTTCTGTACCAGGCAATCTATCTCCGCTGTCTGATTGGCTATCTGTGAGAGATTCAACACAGATTAAGCTTCCAATTAGTTTGGGATCGCTGGTGGACGATAACTTACGATTCATATGCAGTAATCGACGGCATTCAGCTTCAAGTTTGGTGATCTTTTTTATGCTGTCTAAGCGTTGTTTACTAGTTGTCTCTGCTGCTTTATTACTTAGCTCCCTCTCCAGCAATAGAACTTGGAGGTGTTTGAACAGGGAATGAACTTCAGTCTTCAGAGCCATGTTTTCTTTCTCAACAGTCTCAAATCTTGCCTGAAGTCCATGATCAAGTGTCGTAGATTCAATTTTCGCAGCATCAATCTGCGGTCTGATTTCCGCAAGTTGTTTCTCAGATTCATACTTCTCGCATCCCTTGCTGGTGGCCAAATTCTGAACATTCTCTTCTTGGTCCTCCCTGAATCGATGGAACTGGCTGACACATTCCTTGAGAGCCCTGTCGAGTTGGGTAATTCTATCTTCGAGTGAAGTGTTCTTTTCGACTGCAGTTTCAAGCTGCTGCTTGAGTGTTGCAACCTCGGCTTCAGCCTGTTCCCAGCCTATCAAATTTGAGAGTTTAGACTAAAGCATAGGTTGACTGTCTTCAAATTTCGACATAAAGGAAATTACCTGAAACAGCTTCTTCTGCCACTTTAGAATGCTGCTTGACGAGTTCCTCTTTAGCACTGATGTTCAGAAGAGCAGCTGATAGTTTTCCCGTCAATCTCTTCACAGTTTTATCAACTTCAGTATCACAAGTATTTGATGCAACCTCTGGCGATTGGGCATGGCTAGCTGAAGTATCATTTGGAGAAGTCCTCAATGCTTCCTGCTGCACAAAGAGCATGCCTTATTACTATTGCCATGAATATAATTGTCTAAATCATACGATTCACGATTTGTATCATACGATGTGTTACGATTTACGTATAAAATGATAGTTCTTATATATTGATTGAGGTGAAAAGAATACAGGAACGATAAATTTTATATTATATGACACAAATATAAAGGTTGAAAAAAGTGGAATCTCAAAGTCGATGATGAAATAGAAGAAAAGAATTGTCACATGGAGACAAATTTGAGAATAGCTAATGAACACTCAAATTTTAACAATGACTGAGAATAGCAAATCTTGTCACATTGATATACAAAATGGCAATTAAGTAGAAATCAATAGTGACTTAGAAGTCATGACATATCTAAATTGTTTTTCATTTGGCAATAATAGCTTGACAATTAGGTTGTTTTGATGTATTTAGAAAATGCTTTAAGCTAGACTCGTCTGTGGTACTAATGTATATAAATATCAAGTTTGCACAGACTTAGCAAAGACTCTACGTAATTGAGTTGCAAAGACTTAGCAGAGTTGCTTGCTCCCTCCAAAATACAAGCAACCATGATTATGCCACGATAGAAGCCAGATTTTTATGCAAAGTTTCGAATCCAGCCATTCAAGCTACAAGCAAGGAAAATCTACCCCTGTAGATTAAAACAACTAAGATCATCTTCTACCCTCTCTTGGCAATGATACAACTGATAAACAAGTGTTCCTGTGACTCTGAATCCACTAGTCAAGAGTAAACCATCATCTTATGAGGAGCCTAAGAAAGCGAAGCCATTGGGGCACTACCATCAATACAGTTCAGAAGACAAGCACAGAATAAGCCAATCAGCGAATGAAGTCTAATCAAGTCCTCCAAGGTATCGAGTGTGAGAGAAGAGGCATCCAATCAACTGAAGCAGTTTTCTCTATTAATGCAAGCTTCAAATAGGTCAAGAAAAAGTGAAGTCAAGGTCTGCTCTTCACCCATCGAACCAAACAAGACAAAATGTTGCTGCCTATAGACACCACCAATTCAATAGTGATAGAACAAAAGGTCATGCATTTGCCAAATAACCCTCCATAGGAGTGATCATCTCCAACCCAAGAAAGCAAATGGGTCAAGATATTCTTTGAAAATACACTCTAACTCCAATAAATTCCATGGCATTCTAAATCCAAAAAGCCGCAAACCACCACCATTTACATAGATAAACAAGGTTAAGCACCCTCAAAAGACACCCACCACTCACTAGCCCAACCGTTAAGGACAGCTTCTTGTCGAATCACACATTACTCATATCTACAAAATCCACCTGCTCAAGAAGCTATAAATAGAGAGATATGCTTCAATGCCACCTAGCTTACATCATTAAAAAAAAAAAACTTTCTGTCATCCAACTTGATAATAATCACCACCTCTTCACTTCTAGTCTTGCACCAATTAATTGCTTCAGAAGCACACGTAAAACAATCAAAGGTCCTCTTCCCTTTTGTGAAAGCAAACTGATGATCCACTATAAAGCCAATGCATTACCTTCCATAGCTGAGATCCAATGTCTTGTGATTATCTTTACTAATAAGTGTTCAAAGCAATAGGCTTGAAGACACCAACCCTACAAGAATCCTCTATTTTAGGAATTAGAGCGATATAGAAGTATTTTAAGGAATTTTTTGAGCTCAACCTCAAACAATCAATCAAAAAACTCAAGAAAACTAGATTTTACCATGTTTAAGCATCCAAAAGAGAACATTAAAAATTCATCTTGCACGAGCTCTTTGGATGGCCTACTTTAGAACTTCAAAAAATGGTAAAACCAACACGTTTAGAGAGCCCAGACTAACAAGGAACAATGTGGAGAGAGACCTTAGAAAATTTTATGAGTGACCTCCAATACGACACCTAAGGATCAGAGAAAACCTTATAAATCTCTAACCCTCTTGGACCTCAAGATGTGAATGAATGTGTTAAGAGACAATAGAACTTACACCTGCACCCATTGATAGAAAATTAAAAGTACTTACAATTTTCATCTCTATCCTAAATCCAATGTGCCAAAGCAAGTCACTGCCAATAAATTTGGCGACGTGCCTTGCCACCAAAATGGCTTCAATATGTGGGTGAAACTCTATTAGAACATCAGTATTTTTTTATTTCAGTTCTTAGAAATCTCTCTTGCAAAGAAATAGAGTCGAACTCTACTACTTCCATCCCTTCAGCCATCCCTGTAGCTCATAGAGATTGCAGACCTAGGTAGTTGTATTGCTAGTTCCTCGCCTGACCTTAACCAACAAGAATGGAGTTGGACATGAGAATCCTTCCAATGAATCCAAAAACTTATGAATTTGACTACCCTCAGCCTGAGAGTATATAAACTGTGAACATTAAAGTCAGGGAATATGATTAGGAAGAGTCAATATAGTTGAGCCTAGCAAAACACAGAGTCCTCATGAAAGTAACTCCAAGTGAAGCGTTCCCAATTAAAGACATGCCAATTTAGCCACCTATTAAACAAATCAGATGTCACTATATTCCTAGACAATTCACCCACTCATTAGGTTCGAAGTGAAGGTGAAGTTGTCCACTTGCGAAGATCCATCACAAAG
>JBAMIB010000024.1:4577922-4589432 GCA_037177415.1 Kaempferia rotunda
GGTAATTATTCAGCTTTTGAAGCTATTAATTTTGAAAGTGAGTAGTCAAATTCTACAGAAATTTTCTATCACATTAGGGTGATGGTGAGCTGCCCAAAAATCCATCATTCTTTAGTTGTAAGTTTTATTTATAGAAAAGTTCCGATAAATACGTCTTAGTTGGAAATCAAACTGTAAATATCTGAGAGATAACTGAACGTCTTTACTACTGCACCATAATAGGGTACATATAGATTTTATAATTGACAACATAGGAAGTTGATGATTCAACAATATTAACAACTGATAGCTAAGGTGGTGACAGAGGTTCGAACTGCTAACAACATTGAATGTGCCACCTCGGATTGGATTTGCAGGGGCATAGAAGCAATAATGCGTTTTGGTCGATTCCAATCAATCGAAATCAACTTTAATAAATTAGATTGGTAATCGCGGTCTTAATCAATTTCAATCTTGATCCTGATCGATCCAAACCAATAAATGTTTTATAGGAGACTTTATATCATAAATTCATACGACCCACTTCTAATTGTTTTTTGTATAGTGCCACTTAAACCTGGTAGTGACATAATAATACAAGGAGTTTATCCGGATGTCAAATCGCTTGGGATACAAGCTTTTCAAGCTTTCTATGTTCCTCATCCTTTAGGCTGAGGAACTTCTCAACTGGAAATGAAATTGTCCCAACAAATGCTTGAGGAAAGGAGGGCATCGACACCACCTCACATCCATCCTCCTAGAAGTACAAGTTAAAATTCTAGCGAAAAAATGACTATCCTAGGATAATCGTCGATCAAAGCTCGAGGAGCGACTCCATCTGCCTTGCAAATACTCCTCGAGAGATAAGCTTGATGTTGGTTCTATGCTGCTGACCGATGACGAATCATCATCTATGTCTTCCAGTGCAAGAGTGATATGAGATTGGATGTTGTTATTCCCAAATGCCCCCTCATCATCCAACCCATCCAACTCTTTTGAATTTTGGACTTGCAATCTCGCCCATCGTAGAACCTCATCATCACCTTGCAGCAGTTTCAGTACCTATGGTAGGGAGAAGAATAACATGATGGAAACCGAAATTAGAACTACTGCCAAATGCGAGATCTTACAAGTGTCATTTGAGGCCGAGATCGAGAGGCGCGCTTAATACAAAGGGAGATGGCTAGGATCATAGTTTCCAATTGAGCATCATCGTAACTATTTACTAAACATGGATCGAGAAGCTCCTTAACTCCCCCACCTTGGAGGATCGGCATTGCCTGTTATTAGGACCAAAATATTGCTCAGGATTTATAGAAATTCTGAATAAAAATCTTGCTGTTTTGTTGTTCACACACACAAAATATAGAATTTCAAACTAGGACGTACCCACATAACCAAGCTCTCTTGGCCCTTGGGGCACCCTGTGCTGACGGGCTTCCTTCCTGAGATAAGCTCCAAAAGTACCACACCGAAAGCATAGACATCGATTTTTTCGTTCACCTTTCCATACATGAAGTATTCTGGAGCCAAATAGCTACATAGAAACAAGACTTGTGGCATGTGAACTAGATCAATTCTTAACTAACTTGCTTAATGAAAGGTCTCAGGATGATCAAGAATGCACAACTCACCCGAACGTTCCGGCTACATCACTGCATATCAGTTGTGATGCTGAAAGTGATGCCCATTTAGCGAGTCCAAAATCAGCCAACTTGAGCATAAACAGTTCAAAATGAGTAATTGGTGAGATAGAATGGAAGGAAAAAAGTTTCCTTCAACTTTTTGTATACCTTTGGTTCAAAATCTTCGGAGAGGAGAATGTTGGAGGACTTCACATCTCTATGGATCACAGGTTGAGCATTGCTGGCTCCATGAAGATAATTCAATGCCTCAGCAATGCCCACTGCCACCTTGTACCTCTCGGGCCACCCAAGAGCATTTTCGATCAAACTCTCACCTGACAACAAATAGGGTTTTATTACAAAACTGATGATTGAATCGAAGTACACAAAAGCAAGTATTTACGAATTAAACTCGTATGTTCTCACCATGAAGGCTGTCCTCTAAGCTACCTTTTGATAGGAAATCATAGACCAATATGAGATTCTCCTTTTCAATGCAAAATCCAACCAAAGAAACAATGTTTTTATGATGCAAGGATGTCGTGATCTCGATTTCTGTCACGAATTCATCCATTACATCTGCAGAGGGTTTCAGAATTTTCACTGCCAATTCCTTTCCATCCGAAAGGCAACCCTTGTAAACGAGACTGTTGCCTCCTTTCCCAATCATTTTATCTGCATGTTTCACAAATATCTAAAGTTAAGTTCTTGCCATTGCTGTCGATCCAATCAAATCTACAGGCAAGAGAACAGATAGGTGAAAGTAGAGAACCTGGTGCGAAGCCAGAAGTCATGTGAGCGAGTTCCTTGTAGCTGAACAATCTGCAAACCGATGAGCACTTGTCTAGGAGATGCTCCAATTCCTTGGGAAATTCCATTTCTTCTTCTACAATGTGTGAATGCATGGGCTTGGAGTCAGGATGAACTGTGGATGCTGCAGAGAATCGACTCGGCAGACGCAACGCCCATTGAACAACCGAGATCTGTGATCCATCAGTTGAAGCAGTTCGGGTGTGAGGAGGTACTGCTTTTCTGAGGAGAGGCCAACCAAGTCTCACTTCCTCCGGAGAAAGAAGCGAAATGGAGCTTGAAGAATCAGGTTCACCTTTCCTCTCAGGAATCAGAGCCAAAGATGGATCCTTCATCGTATCATCTTTCTCTATGATCTCAAGGCAGCTGGAGCTGCTTTTTTTCTGATTAGAGTGTCTTGTTCTTGCGTTTAGGAGTTTAGTGTAGCTCCTATCCAACGCTTGCCCGCCTGCATATGCTGTTGCTACGTTCTTAGCTTCCCTGTGGGTTTCCTTGTCCTCTAATCATCGATTGGATCATAGTCACAGTAGAAGTGAATCAGGCGATACACATCGAATTCAAAACCATCCAGCAATATTGTAAACAGGCAACCAACCTGCGAGCTCTGAAGGCACAGAGGCTTCTCTCTTGAAGACGATCTTGCTGTTGCTCACCTCGAAAACTGAGCAATCTCGAGGTAGCTTCCTCGCACAGTACTTGGCGATCGAATTGAATGAATATCTAAACGAAATCAATAGCTTTTAACTCAACCGAAACAGCGACCAGGGATCGAATCGAATCGACTCACCCAAGAGCGTGATCGTGCTTAGCGGCGCCTACGACAAGCTTGCGGGCACGGTAGGA
Organism: Kaempferia rotunda; assembly: GCA_037177415.1. Lineage (NCBI taxonomy): Eukaryota > Viridiplantae > Streptophyta > Magnoliopsida > Zingiberales > Zingiberaceae > Kaempferia > Kaempferia rotunda. The sequence continues at coordinate 4,581,180 of JBAMIB010000024.1, forward strand.
GAGGGCTTCGCGGACCAAAACCTTGCGGACGGAGAACCCTCGGGCTATCTTCATCTTCAACTCAACCTATCAAGGAATCAAGACCGAAGAAATTAAATTAGGGCACCAACCAAAGGAAAGCATCGGAGAAGCCTCCAAAAGCCACCTGCTTTAGGTTGCAGAACCCTTCGTAGACGGCGAGCGTGGCGTCGAACGCTTTGATGAGAGATAGGAGAGAGGTGTAGGAGCAGCTGAGGCCGTCCTCCGACGAGTCTACCGCCGAAAAGAAGGGCGATCAGAAGGCCGGAAAAGAGAAGACGAACGATTAACCAGCGGGCGAAAAAAAGTACCAAGCGGGGTTAAGGGGAGGACGTGCAGGGCGATGACGCGATCGCCGGCGTCGGCGAGTTTGACGAGGGACCAGGTAAGGAGTTCCCGGCTATCGGCGTCCATCTTTACACCCACCACCATCGTCCTCCCGCCGCCTCCATCGGCCTCGTTCTGCTGCTGCTTCTTCTTCTCCAGCAACTCTTTCACACCGGTTTCTCGCACAGCGCGCGACGGCATCGCCGACGAGCTGCTGATTCCGCTCCTCTTCTTTTTCCTCTTCTCCTCTTCCTCCTCCTCCTCCACTCCGATCCTCATCGATCGAGTGCCTCCTCTGCTTCTTCTCGACGAGGAACGGGAGGAGCCTGTCGATGAAGCGCCGCGCCCTGCTGCGCGAGTCTTAAGCTGAAGAATGGGGATCCCCTACAATTAGCTCCCCCACTGGATCTGATCTTGTGCATCACTGGCCGTTCGATTCTGCATGGAAGAGTAGTGACCTTGGATGGGATCCTAACTCGATCCTACACTAAAGTGAGCAAATTTAAATATATTTTTTTATTATTTTGCTTATAGTTTTTAATACCATTAAATTTACTAACAAAATAATATCAATAATAATTTTTTATTATTATTACGTATAAATTGAAAATCCAAAAGTTTGACTCGAAATAAATATTTTATTTAGGTCGAATTGGAATTTTTGACCCAGTAAAAGTAGAGGATTTTTTCCAAGGGATGGGGCCTCTCATTTAACCAATGATATAAAGTTGAGTTAAGTAATCGTCGAGCTAGACGTTTAGATAAGAGAAAGTAGATTGAATGAATTTAGGGCCATACAAGTTGGAATGTTTAAGTTTTTTGACATAATATTTTTTTTTCTTCTTAATTTGAGAGTTTGTTTTGAGGTAGGTTTATTTATATGTTAATGAGCTTATTTGATGTTTAAAGTTTTTATATTTTTAAATTTATTTTGATTGATGAATGAGTTTAATTTACATGTTTATTTGTTTTTTAAAAACTTATTTATTTATAAGATGTTTATTAATGAATATGATTTTATTCTTGAATACATTATTCAGGAATATTAATAAATTAAAATTATATTTAAATTTGTTCATTTCGAGTTCAATTATCTTTTAAATAATAAAAATAAACTTCTGTCCTATCGAATAGTAAGTTTGCTACAAATAATTTACTGGTTTACTCTAAATGAACTAGTGGCAAACTTGTTTATAAATTTCTGTGAGTAACTGTGAGTGACATATTGAATGACTGAATCTTAGATTTGAAAAATTAATAGATAATTTTTTTAATGGACAGTTAATTGACCATCCACTATAAATACCTTTTAATTTATTTCTATAGGCCGAATTTATTACCTCATAATTAATCCTCATAAATTGGAGACTTAATAACAACTTTTAAAAAGTAATCTACAGTTAGACCTAACCTGCCCTAATCTGAGATAGTGCTTAATATGGCCCACGAAAATAAAGCATATCATATCAAGCTGAATATATGCGAATTATGTAGTGGACTAAGTAGTGGGCGGATAGTTAATTATCACTTAATTGTTATGGTTCGATTCTTTATTATAATGTATTTATATAAATTTTTTTAGATTTATAATTAAGAGATGTTAAACTTTTATACTGTATCATAAACACTTCCTGATTTTGGTAAATAAGAAATTTCCATAAAATTGAATTAATCATCCCAAATTAAATGTTAATAACATTGAGACATGCTAACTCGATACTAACATGGGCAAACTACAACCAACTATCAAAGTCGAATCTAAAAATTTTGAAATATAAAAAAAACATTAAAATAAATAAATATTTTCCTTTTTGATTTTTTTTAAATATAATTTTTATTTTAAAAAAAATATTTTCTAAAGTTATAATAATTTTATTTTTAATAAAAAATCAAAACCCAAATGCCTTAAATTCCCACCGCCCGCTTCGCCTTTCGCCGGCGCGCGGCAATCCGTGAATCGGGCTCGCTTTTGCGGGGCCGTCGTCGGTTCCACCGCGCGGACGGAGTCGCCTGCTCCTCCCGATACCACGTGACGGCGGTAGGGCCTCTCTCTTCTCGTGTTTCGGGTACCCTGTCGCCTTCCGATCCCCAGGAAGAAGAAAAAAAGGCCGGTGGAGGTCGGAAAGGCCGGAAATGAATGCCACAGACACGGACGGAAGCACGCAATTTGGGTGTTTGTTAAAATGTCAAGCCCAAAAATATATTAAACAGGGTTTGCTTTTGCTTGCTTTTAGCCATTCCGTCGTTTCCTTTATATTTTGTAAATTTTTTATGCCATGTTTTGGTTAGTGGCAGTTTCTGATATGAATAAGTTCAGATTGTTAGTACTTTTAAGTTTTTTCCTAACCGTATGGATTCTAAGAATGAAAGAAGAATTTGAACAGAGAAAACACATGAGAATGTATCTAATCACATTGAAAACATGGCGCAATAACATAAAAGCATAAACCAAATACAAACCTGATTTGAGGTTTTACACAAATGAGGCCACATCCAATATCCTTAAGTTAGATCGTTTAACGGATTTTGACATCGCAAGTATTAAATCACATATAGAGGTAAGCAATCAGTTTAACTGACCGAACCGATTAAATAAAAAATCAAATTGATCGATTTTTTAAACCAACCGAACCGATTAAACTTAAAAAAAAGAATCGAATTGATCGAACTGATAGAACATCAATTAATTCGGTTTTAGACGTAAATAACTGACTTTTTTGATTTGATTTAGTTTTGATTTGGTTTAGTTTTATTCCGATTTGGTTTGGTTCATTTCAAATCATAATATTGGTTTGGTTTGATTTAGATTTGGTTCGATTTTGTTAGATTTGGTTTTGGTTTAGTTCGGTTAACTTAAAATCTCGGTTTATCGATTTAACCAAATTTTAATTTTTAAAATATAAATTGAACCAATTAAACCGATATAATTGATATTTCTAGAAAAAAAAAATAAACTTCTGAATTAATCGAATTGAACTTTTAACCTCGATCGATTTGATCGATTAGTTCGATTTAATCGAACTTTTATTCACCCATAATCACACAAGTTCATCTTAAAGGATATTAAATCCAACACAGGAGCGACCTGTCTAGCTCGACCAATTAATATGCTTGGCTAGACTTACAATCCTACTTGGCCCTAGTAGAGCAATCGGGCTAAGAGCATCCCAATGGGGGATATTTAGACGGGAATATTTCTTTCAAATATCCTCCCCTCCAAATATCCCCCATCGTGGGGATATTTCTCAGGTGAATAGAAATCACCGGCCACAGGTGATTTCCTTGGTGTGGGGCCCACTAATAGTGGGCCAAATCTTTTTTTTTTAATTTAAAGCTTTGAGTGGGACCCACTCAAATGAATGAGACATTGAAGGTTGAACGTTCAACATTTGAAAAATAATAATTAAAGATAATAAAAATTTAAAAAATAATTAATAAACGTTGCTGCACGTTCATTTTGAACGTTGCGCGTTTATTTTGAAAACATAATTAAAATGGATAAATAATTAGAGATAAAATGATGGTGAGACCATAAATATTTAGTTGGTGAGATATTTGATTGTGAAATTGGAGATATTTGAGAGTGAGATATTTGGACCCATAAATATTTGGTTTGGGGATATTTGATTGTGAGATTTGAGATATTTGAGAAGTGGAATATTTGATGGATGATGTAGCGGTGGGGACCATAAATATTTAAGAGAAATATTTGGCACCATTGAGGATGCTCTAACCGTCCTATCCAACCCACCTAGAAGATCAACTAATCTTCCGAGATCAAGCCGCTCTATTGACTAGACCATATGCTTAGCCAAATTGAGCTTCTTGTATCGATTGATTAGTTCGTTTGGATGATGAAGGTCCCGGTGAAGGACAAAGAAAGAAAGAATTGTTGATATAGTAACGACTCGGCTTGACTTGTAGATAAATGACTTTTTAAAAAAATCATTGAAATTCTGGCACCACATACTACAAAGAAATATGGTGATAAAATTATTGAATAAAAAAGGAACAAACCATGGCAAGAAATAAAAAAAAAAAAAAAAAAACCCTTACTTATTTCATTAAACTCTTTAGGATCGTCAAACACTTTTTTGATAAAATGTATTTAATAGTCCTAAAGAGTTTGGAATTCTTTTAAATTAACACAAGTACTTGGTAGCCTTAAAAATTTCAAATTTGTGTTTAATGAACATAGTTGCACTTCTAATGACCTCCTAACTCCATCTATTTATTTTAAGATTTTGAGCTCTTCATATACTTTTGGTTAACATAGATGTATTTGACAGCCTAAATAACTTGAATTCCTTTCAAATTAGCAACGTTGTGACCGTGATAGTCTCCTAAGGTCATTTCTTTATTCCCCCTAGATTTAGAGCACTTTAAAGCCATCAAATCAAATGTTTTTTTTTCAAAAAGTAATTGATAGTCCTTGGTGAAAAGTGTTTGGTGGCCCTAGAAGTCTTAAATTCATTCCTAAGCATCCCTAAGTTTGTTCATTTTTTTTTTCAAGATTTTGAACTCTTTAGTTTATTGTCAGTAAATATTTTTGGCCAAAAATGTTTAATGACTCTAAGGATCTAACAAATTTTCAAATAAATCACATTTAGTGGTATTCGTTGATGCCACTGTTAGATTCAGATAGATAAATCACAGGAGGATATTTTACCCTAACATAGTGACCTTTTACATAGAAGAGGTCAAACACCCAACGAGATATTTTATATTCGCTGGAACATGACCTCAAAATTTATTAGAGAAAACATCTATGTAGATATCAACTGCACCCACTCATGAAGATTTTTTAGCCACTTCTAACTAAAAAATATTTGTGGACAAGTTTAGATTTATTGTGGCTCTCGGAGTGCAACTATGTTTTTTTTTTCCTTGTATCACTCAACTGTGTAAATTTGAGTTTTTAAACTTTATTAAACACATTTGCTCAAAAGTGTGACCAAGCATGTTTGATGACTAAATGTGAGGGTGCGGGAATACATGGATTTAAGAAATCAAGAGGGCAACAATACTAATTTGGAACAAATTTTTCATTAGCATGATCACCCATGTTTGATGGTCAAAAGGGTAGACAATCTAAAAACAAGAATATGAAGAGACTACTAGTGAAATAAAACAAAGACCTTGACCATAACACTTTACTACTAAAAGGTGCTTGATGATTTGAAAGGGCTCCAAATTTGTACAAAAAGAAAAAAAAAACTAAGAAGAAGAAGATGATGATGAATGGCCTTATGGGACCATGAAGTGCAACTATGCTATTTTTTATGAAAATTAAATTCTTTAGTATAATCAATCATTCGTTAAAGTGTTAGATTTTTTTTTTAGAAAAAAGAAAATTGATATTCTGACACTCCGTGTGGATTCTTGAGCCCATCTATGTCAATTTGACACAAATCTAAGACCTTCAAGATTATTAAAGATTTTAGGAGGCGATTGTCAGTCATCATTTGGTGTTTATCGAATTTAGTTCGGTGACTGATGAAAATTTTTGTAAGATACAGTTGATCATTTTTAAGATTAACCAAAAATTGGATAGGATTATAAAAAGTAAAATAAAACAAAGTTTTTTTAAAACTAAAATACTTTAAAAAAATAACTAAAAAAAATAACAATAAATTTTTTTTTTATTTCTTACTACTGTTAGTTCGATTTAGGCGAGCAAAGACTCTTCAACTCAGTTTGGCCCTACTTACTCCTAAAAACGGAACAGGGAGGGATGTTGGCGAATTACCCTCATGCTAAGGTTGATCAAGCTCGGATTAATTTGAGTTTAGATTTCAATATTTGATCAATATCTTAGTAAGAAGTTAAGTAAGTTAAAATGGTCGGGTACTTACTATAAGATAAAAGTTCAAGTGGATCAGATATGATCGGATACTTAGTGATTGGAAATCCAACATAAGTTAGCAAGAGAAAAATTCATGTGGATACAATTGGTGATCAGAAATCCAACAAGAAGTTGACAAGAGAAAAGTCCAAATGGGTCATGAAGGACTAGACGCTTGGTGATCAGAAATCCAACCGGAAGTTGGCAAAAGAAAAGTCTAAGTGGATCACTGAGGCTTGGACACTTAGCGATCGAAAGTTTAACGAGAAGTTGACAAAAGAAAAGTTCAAGTGGATCATGGAAGATCGGACATTTGGTAATCAGAAATCCAATAGGAAGTTGATAAGAGAAAAGTCCAAGTGGGTCATGAAAGACCAGACACATGATACGAGATAGGAAGTCCAAGTGAGTCAAGGATGACCAGATACTTTGTGATGAGGCGTGAAGTCCCAGCAAGTCATGGTTGATAAAATGTTAGGAAACGAAGAAGTTCTGACAGAGCAAACTTCCAAAGCTCATAACTTTTGACTCAGATATCAGAACGAGACGATTTTAATTGCGAAACAATCGTTCAGAGATCTATAATTGTAAAACTTAGGTATTAGTCAACTTGTGAGTTTGGTCAGTTAACTAATGACTTTAAAAACCGAACATAAGCAAGTCGATTTGGTTATTTGACTCAATTGATGAAAATAATTGACTTATGACGATTATAACTAAACAAAAAAAAGTTGATTCGATTGTTAGACTCAACTAAGGACATTAGTTAACCGAAGAGTTTTATCAATCGAATGATGGTGGTCAAACATGTCAAGAAAGAGTAGTTCTGTAGGTTTAAATGGTCGAATTCGATATATCAATCGATTAATGAGTAAGATTAGTTGACTAATAGGTATAAATTAGTTCTGACCTGAAGCCTATGAAAGAAGGTTCTTAAGGAGATTTTGAGCGCCGATTCTTGTAGATTCTGAGGTGAAGTGTTAGTGTATTTCTGAGTCAGTAAGAGATATTTCCAAACAACACGATAGCAATCAAAGCAAACTTTTCATTGTAAAGTGGTTTTCACTTTCGATTATATTAGTGTTTGCTCTTCTTGTTGTGTTCTTGTGTAATCTGTTGATTTTTGGTTAAAATTCAAACAATTTCTGTTGATTTTAGCTGTGTGTGTTTAGTCCCACATTGGTAAGTTAAAAGAGTTGGAAGACTTTATATATGAAATCCTTCTAGCCTAGCTTAGATGTGTTAGGGGGACCTACATGCATGCGCGGGCTGAGCCCAAACCAAGTGGTTTCGGAGGGGATTGAGCCAGAAATCTATTAATCGGGCGCAACGCATGCGGTTATATCGCGCGCAGGTGGGGGTGCAGATCCCCAGCCTGTAAGTCTTGCACTCGCAGGTGACCCGGTTTGATTTTGCTGTTATGTTTTTGTCATCAACGTTGCGCCTAATCGTCGTTCCCGCTTCAACATGAAGCAACGCTGCCCCTGCCTCTTCGGATCTATAAAAGGGTCGTGGATGCGGGTTTCTATATACGAGAAAATTTCTCTTCTTCCTCTTCTGTTCTGATTTCGTGCTCTCGGTTTTTGCAAGTCCTGAGACTTTCTGAAATAGGCAATCTGAGGTTGAGTCCGTGCGGCGGTGTTCATTTTGGAGTGCACCTACTGATACCGCAAGTGATTGTTGAATCTTGGGAGGATTTTACCGGCGAGCCTCTGCACCGTGAGGTGACAATCAATTCTCCAAGGACCGTCGGCACACCAACGCCTCAACCAGATAACACTTTCTCAGATCCTACTGTTTATTCATCTGTCTATTATACTGTTATTATTTTCGGTGTATATTCTACTGCTAAATATTATTATTTTCCAACATAATCAAGCTAGGAAGAGGTTTCTTCGCCTCTGGAATGTTTTCGAGGAGGGAGTTCATAGTGGAAAAAAATTGTTAGGAGTGGATCTTTCAATTAGTCACATCAAAAAGGTGGATATTATATAAAACTAAGGTGTTGTGCATGTGACATCAAAGTTGATTGTTTCCGCTGTGTTATTTTAAGATAATTTGTA
>JBAMIB010000024.1:4595220-4605501 GCA_037177415.1 Kaempferia rotunda
AGAGTGCATTCGGGTACCAGGCGACTGTACTAGTCGCCTGGTGTTAAGACCAGACGACTGATGGCGAATTTAGAAGCTCACAGAAAAATTGGTCGAGTGACCAATCGGGTGACCAATCGTTGGACCAGTCGACTGGTACTGGGACCAGGCGACTGGTAACTAGCCATTAGCTAACTGTTTGAGCATTCTGAACTAGTCGTTGAGAGTGCACCAGTCGTCTGGTGCTTGGAGCAGGTGACTGGTGTCGGGCTGAACAGCTGTTGTTGTTCAGTTGTTCTCTATATAAACCAAGCTTGTGTGCTTGGTGAAGACTGACAACATTTAGAGTGGTTAACCCTAGATTAGTAGTCTTTGTGTACGTATGTATCCAAGAGTTCTCAGAAGAGTTGTAGCGAGATTTCTCTAACCACAAGGAACGACACGAGATAGTCTGAGCTTCCGGGGAGTCATCCACCGACTGATTGGGATCGTCCACCTTACGGGCAGCTGTGGAGTAGAAGTTTCATCTCCAAACCACGTAAATCGATTTGTCTCCTTTTGTTTGTTAGTTTGTTTTTGTTTTTATATTCCGCTGTGTGAACTGACAAGTGTAGGAAGAGGAGACACAACCACTCTAGTCAGGCGCATAGGTCCTAACAAGTGGTATCAGAGCAAGGTTCGCTCTTCATCGAACTCATCGCTGGGAGGAGCACGGCTAGAGGTGTAGTAGAGGAGGAGATGGAGCCGGAAGACCCGCTAGGATGGGACACGAGGATTACACCTCCATACGAGAGCGATGACTTCCATTATTGGAAGAACACTACAAAAAAAACACCCTTATATAGGAGCAGTTTTTTTTACTTTCAAAAGCGATTTTCAACCACCCCTACACTTTTACCACCGGTTTGAAAACCGCTCCTCTTGTTGCCGCTCCTATATCATATAGATACGGTTTTCGTAACCGTTGGTAAAAGTTAGAAAATCACTCCTAATATTCTTTACAGGAACGGTTTAAAATCGATCTTATACATTGTACATATAACAATGGTTACAAACTGCTTCTAGAGCTATAAATTTAGGAGGTAGACCCGACACTGGGCTGGGTGCGAACCGGACCCGACTGCAAGCTCATAACTAGGTGCCCGTTGACTCAATTCAAGGTTTTTTGTTATAATATAGAAATTTATTGGTACTGGGATTCGAACCTATGTATCCTAAATTAGAAGCTAATATCCTAACCAACTAGACTATAACTATTAATGTTTATATGTGTTAGTTAATTATCTAATAACTAATCAGTAATTTTTTTATTATATTATTATTCTTAATAATTAGGAGACAATTAAGAGAGATATTTATTCATTTATTTATTAATTTATAATTGTTTGCCGATAAATAATTTAATATATTAGTTAATTATTTAATAACTAATTAATAGTTTTCTTTTACTCTATATTTAATTCTAACATGAGATTTCAGGTTTTGGCGATGATAGAGGAAGATGAAGGCGTGGAGGTTGTATGCGAAGCCAAGAATAAAATTTATGGATTTAGGGGAAAACGTTAAGAGAAAAAACTTAAGAAAAATGAATATAAGAAAAGAAAGAAAATTGGTATAAATAAAATTAAAAAATTTCTTTTAACAAAAATAAAAATAAAAAAAGAATGAAAATAGATATAAATAAAATTAAGATTTTATAATTTATTAAAAAATAATTTATTTGACTAATAAATATTTTAAATTAATTAGGTAAATATAAATTTGACAAATATAAAATTAAATTAAATTAATTAAACAGTGCACTTTAATTGTAATTTTAAAAAAAAATTATTAATCAATTTTAACTTCGATAAGTTATCAACTAAATTTATTTGGTCAAAAATATTTAACTGATAAATGATTCTTTTTTAGCATCAACGGAATGACCGCATATATGATGAAAAATACATGTGGAATGATCGTGTATATATATATATATATATGATGAAAAAATATACAATAGATGTAGTTTGAAAATCAATTCTAAAATATTAGAGCAATAGAAGTGGTTTATAGCAGCACTTTACATAAAACGATGTTAAAAGTATTCAGTATGAACAATAAAAGTTAGAGCAATAGAAATGATTAGTAGCAGTGTTTGATATAGAACTGCTACTAAAAGTATCCAATATCAGCAGTCGTTTCAATATTGCTTTTAATAGTTGAGTCATTAAGAGCGGTTTACAGCAGCGATTTATTTAAATTGGTGCTAAAGTTATTCAACAAGAATGGTTGCAAAACTACTCTAAGAAGGTTAGACAATAGAAACGCTTTAGTCAAACTGATTCAGTTGTTCGATTTTCAGGTGCGGTGTTAAAATCGCTCCTAATAAATTGCTCCTATATGGATGAATTTTTTTTAGTGCTAGCTGAACTGCCAGCCTCGTAGCATTTGAAGGTCCGAGCTCAAATCGGGCATTTGAATCATCCGGCTGCCAAGGGCTAATCTGACTAAATGAAGGTCCGAGCTAACTAGGCATATAGTAGAGGAACAACTAGCCCAGCTTCTTCATGTCCTTCCTCTTTAGAGTTCCTCTGCTTGTGCAGGTCTACGTCGAGACATGTTAAAGAAGGTCCTACCCGATGTAGTGTTTACCCCTAAGGCTGCTAAGCATTAATAGGTCATATGTATATGGTAAAAGGTGATTTGTTCATCTTCAGTGCATTTGTCAATTCGTCCCTAAGTTAACATAGAGGATGTAAATCACGGGTGACTACTAGCCATTAATGCAAATGATCAAAGCATGAGGGAGACATATGCTCGGATCAGCCAAGTTTCAACTTCGATATCTCATGTCTTAACCATCACACCGCTCTAAAGGGACGCAATATGTCATATGTATGGTACTAGAGGTACTATAACCTGAATAGTAGATAATGCATATTTCAAGTCTCATGTCAAGTTTTCAGTCCTTCAAAACCCACTTGGATTTCACCTTTGCCTATTCTTTGTAGGACTTTCAACCACAAAATATTCAGTTAATCATGATCTAGTTGGACTTTGTCTTTGCCTACTCCTTATTAGATTTCCATCTGTCATGTGCCCAATCAACTATGACTCACTAAACTTTATTCTTACCAACTCCTTATTGAACTTCAAATTGCTTAGTGTTCGATCAACCGTGATCCATTTAGACTTTTCCATTGTCAAGTATGCAGTCAATTTTAACCTATTTGACTTTTCACTCAACTATCAACACTCGACACCCAAAACAATCTTGCTCGACATGATCTGAGGTCGATTCCACTAATAATCTCTCTCCATTATTTTTTTTCTTTTACTTAACATTCCATTCAACCGTCAAACATATTAATCAATTGTCAAATATTCGATCAACCTTTATCTACTTAATGTATCAGTCAACCTCAAATATATTGATCAAACGTTAAAACTCGCCTAGAATCAATTTAAACTTGGTCAACCTAAACCAGTGGTCAATTATATCAACCATCATTTGCTATGGAGCAGAGTGACGATGACAACATCATTCAAAGCAAAAAACCACATCAAGCAACTCGCATGCCATAAAGTAGTGAGCATATCATGAGACAGTGACCACATCAAGCTTGGGATGGTGTTGCTACCGGTAAGGAGGGTGGCGATGGTTCCACGAGCTAGTGACTGGGATGGTGTTGCTAGCAACTTAACTATGAGACTTAAGTGACATTTGGCAACCTTGGACAGGGTCAGTGCCGAAATGGAAGGTGGCTAGTTGAATTAAACAATAAAGCTTTTTAATGGTGAGAACCAGGACAACACAAGGAAGACTCTCATATTGAGAGTAGGAAATTGGATGTGGGAAGAACTATTGAGACCATTTTAGGATAGACTTAACCATGGCTTGGAACTAACAGTACTTCAACCGTTTAAAATTTTTTAACCTTAACCTTAACTTTCAAAGGCAACATTCACGATTCGGAATCACTATTACGATTTAGTTCACGGTTCATAATAGTTCAAAATATTATTTATGTTATATCTTTTTTAAAAGTTTAAAAATTTATTAATATGAAAAAAAAAGGTGTGAACTTATTTAAGTTATTTATATATCCACTTAGAGTAGTGGATTAAAGCCCATGTAGTTTGTTAGTTCATTTGATATCACAATCTCCTGCCAATTCATCCTTCGAAGTTTCAGGGTAAATTCTCTGTCTCACAAAATTTTTTTTCCTCGTATCCCATTCGTCATTCCAGCCTTAGTTTGTTAGTTCATTTGATATCAAAATCTCCTGCCAATTCATCCTTTGAAGTTTCAGAGCAAATTCTCTGTCCCACAAAACCCTCTGTCCCCGTGTCCCACTTGTCATTCCAGTCCACTGCCTGCCTCCGGCCACCAGCCCGACCATAACTATACCCTGAGGGGAAGGTGAACCCACCGCTGGCGCGATCGACACCTAAATCCGGCCGGATTTGTGTAGGAGCTCAGATCGACGGTGGAGGTAAATTTGCTCAAATCCGACCGGATTTAGATGCCGATCGTGTCGGTAGCGATCCCTCTGAGTTCACCTTCCCCTTAATTTTATGGGACAGAATATTTAATCTCTCGGAGTTTATATTCCTTTTATTCTTTTTCAACTTTAGTGTCACTTATTCTTTACCTTTTGTTCCACTTGGTCTTTCAATTGATGCCAATATTTTTTTTTATCTAACATTAATATTATTATATTTTAGTATAACGAGACATGTATATCATACAAGTTGTATCTTTTGATCAATATTATATGTTTGATGATAATTTTCACTATATATACATATAGTTTTATTATCGAATAAATTATATCCCTTGGTAAATTATTATTGAATATGTTACAAAAGACAAATATTATCTATAAACTCAATAAATTAAATTAGTTGTTGAATGATTAAAAAATAGAATAGGACCGTGAGTGTACTATTAAGAGAGTTAAATGAAATTAATACATTTAATGAGTTAAAAGGTGGAATAGTCCAAAAATTTAGGACAAATAAGTTTAAAAAATAGACTTAAGTGGAAATAGGGTTGTAAATGAACCAAACATTCGTGAATAAGCTTGGTGTTCGGCTTGGTAAGAGTTTATTTATATTCGTTCAATATACACAAGATCAATTAAACAAACAAGCTTGAACAGCTCGTTAAACTAAACAAGCTTGAACACATATGTGTTCAGCTCGTTAGCATTCGTAAACAACGTTTGTGAACAACGTTCATGAACCATGTTTATTAATAAAATTCTTATAAACATGCTAAATAAATAATAAATAAATAAAATAAATAAGTTTGAATTATCAGACTCAATAATCAATCAAACAAATAAAAGTCTCAAACAATCAAACAAGCTTAAATTGAAAGCTCGATAACATCTAAATGAACCAAGCTCATACCAAGCCCGAACCAAGCTCAAGCCAAGCTTGAATTGAGAGCTCGATAACATCTAAACGAACCAAGCTCAAGTCAAGCTTCAAACAAGCTCAAGCTCATAAAAAAATAAACCAAGTCAAGCTTCAAACAAGCTCAAACTCATAAAAAAATAAACCAAGTCAAGCTTGAACAACTATTTCGAAAGTTTGGTTCATTTTAAGTTCGGCTTGGCTCGATTACCTTATTAAACAAGCTTGAACACCCCAAAGCTCGATTCAGCTCAGCTTGTTTACAACCCTAAGTGGAAAGGTGAATATTATTTTAAGCAAAGGAGTTGGTTAATATTGAATCACACATTAATATCATTAAAATGTTATTAAATATTATCAAATGAGAGGCCCAAAAAAAAATTCTAAAACAATTTGAAAAATAGGAATTAAAAAAACAAGCCTGTTCGTTGGTTAAATTTGTGCCTGACCTGTGATCGATTCGTTTACCAATTATGATTTTGGCCCGTTGCATCAAGTCAATGAGTAATTGACATGTTGACTCGATTACAGTTCCAGGCTTGATTTGGTTCGAACTCGACCAGTGGGCATACCTATATTAGGCTTATAAATAAAGGATTTAAATTAGTTATACATATCATAGATAATAAGAATAACACATCATATTATTATCTTATTCGTCAGTGTGCTTTCTTATTCTCACGTGGTAAAAGGTGATTCGTTGGCTCCTACGCCTCCGTCAATCCGTCCCAGATCAACACGAAAGAGATAAATCACGGGTGACTACTAGTTATACTTTCATTGACGATTCTATAAAAAAAGTTCATCTTTGATATTTTATTAATTAAAGAGGAGAAATATGAAGAATTTCATGAGTGATCCACTTGAAGGTTCTAAGTGAGTAGAAGTATAAAGTTTAACGGACAATTATAAATTATTATTAGTGCTTGTGATACTTGATATATGCTTGTTTTATTTATATTTTCTTCCGCTAAGTATTATTTTCTGGTCTTCTACTACAGTAGTATCACAACAGGAGAAAAGATTAGCATATGCATTTACCTTACTATCACCATTTGGACCAATAAATTTCACACAAGAATAAATTTTAGTTTTATCCATAAGTTTTGAACGAGTCATAGATATTATTTGCAAAATATGAATTCTCTTAGTGTGTTGGTTCTTCCCATTTCAAGGCCATAAAACAAACATCTAAAATTTAATTCACAATATTAATCTTATGGTAAAACATATTTATAAATCATGAAAAATTAAAAGTTCAATTGATGAATCGACATGAACACAAGCCACAATCAACATATGGCATTGAATAACTAAAGAAGACAATTGAGAAAAGCTCTTATGATAAAGTATGACATTTATATTCTCTCTTCTTCACTGACTTATTACTCAGAAAATTGGATGTAGTACTTGAAAAAAAAATTAATATTATTAGTTTGGCTTGTCGATTGATCGGACGAAAGATGCATAGAGTCATAAACTAGAAGCCTTGTTCGTTGAGGTAATCGCCCAACCTCTCAACCACCAAATTGCATTGCCCTGGAGTCATCGGCTCTTCATAGATGCCGAAGATGAGTGTTTGACTGGTCTTCTTAATTGTGACACCGCCTGCTCCCTGCCAAAGAAAAGACCTATCCCTTTAACTTAAATCTGTTTGTCGGTAATTCTGTCGGTAAACCTGTTTATTCTTGTAGTGAAAGATCATGATTGTGAAACTGAGCAATCTAACATCATCGAATTAGAACCTATAAGGATCACCATTGATCCTTCAAATTATCAAGACATCAATCACCTTCTTGCCACGGATTACAACTCCTGGCTCTCCTTGAATGACCATGTATTTTGCTGTTCCAAGAAATAAGCCGGTTGGTGCAAGTGTTCCAGGTTCATCGAAGTCCTTTAGAATGTTTGTGACCTCCTCAGGCTTCAACTGTAAATTGATAATTAAACACCGTAAACACCATCTTAATTAAAATACTCAAACTTTCATTTATATATGTTTTTGTATATATATAACAATAGTATCTTAAAAAAAAAAAAAGCACATTCAAATGAACCAAATTAAAAATAATGACTACCTAAAAACTTAAATGATTTGAAATACCATACAAATATGAAAACCATGATCATCATAACCTGAGGAAAGGTGGCACTTTGCGCCCAAACGCTTCCATCGTGGCCAACGATTGCCGCGGCAGTCAGACGGTGACCCTCGACGTCGCACATCAAGTGCTCATCGATGTATGTTTGCCATGACATTTTTCTTTTAACTTCTTCTTTCCTTGATCTATAACTTTGGTTTCCCTATTGAGTGAAATGAGAGGGAGATGACGATTAATTAAATAGGAGAATTGATGGAAGAGCGAACTAGTCTCGAGAGTTTACATATACTCTTTCAACTTTACGTAAGGTGTTCCCTCAACTCCGGCTTTAATTTCGGCAACATTTCATCTCTGCCTCGTCCACACACTCTTATGAGAAAGGGGTTTATGGTCATTAAATGATTGTTATTTTATGATAAAAGTGTAAATAGGGTAGTTAATTTGTAACTTTATCCTACCATTCTATAATATAACAGTTAGATTTCTATTTACTTTAAGAATAGCATTTTAAATTATTCCAAAGGTATGTTAGAATTATTCCTTAATTAATAGTATCAATTATATTGTACTAAAGTAAAATACGTAAATTTTTAATTTTATAAATTAATAGCATTAGGAGTATGAAAGTTAATATTTTGCTTCATAAAATAAATATGATTGATTTTGATAGTTGATGTATTTATATTTTGTGATTACATAAAAAATAAGATATCCTTCATGTAATGTTAATGAACTTGAATTTAATATAAAAATAATTGGTGTTTGTAACCAAATGTTAATGATTCTATAAATTAGAATAACAATGTGATGATGACATGTTTTGATGTAGCGGGAATTTCAGGAGCCATGTGGCAGCTCTGGGACTCGGTCGACACGGAGCCCAATCAGTCTGACTCGAGTCAGAGCTTGGGTTAAGTCAGCCTAACTCACAGCGAGCTCAAGTCAAACCCAACCGACTCATCAGAGCTTGGGCTAAGTCAATCCTACCCATGATTGAGTTCAACTTAAGTCAACCCAATATTAAAGTTATCAGAATATGGGTTAAAAAAATTAGCGATTGAGAGTTATCAAAAGAAAATATCTCTCAACAGAAGTTAATTCTAGAAAATGTGCATGGGATAATTGCATTGGATAAGATATATAAAGGTATATTTTTCATCATCAAAGGATATAAAATAAGGCAGAGATCGAGAAGAGAAAGAGGAAGTAAGTTGAGAAAGAGAAATAAGTTTTCTATATCAAGAGTCTTCCTCATAATTTCTCAATTGCAGACATTGCAAATAATTAATGTATTGTGGAAATCATTATATCGAATTTCCTTTTTCGCATGTTAAAATTTTCTAATACACCTCTGATGACATAATCAATTGTGGCCCATTTTGTGGGCTTGCCTTCTAAACAAGAACATGGGAGTTACTTATCAAAGGTTGATGGATAATTCTTTAGTATTCAAATTAGGAGAAACATCTAAGTGTACGTCGATGATAACATACTAGTGAAGTTAGTCTTGGTTGATGATCTCATTTCAGACCTTGAAGAAACCTTTGCAATGACTAGGAAATATGGATTGAATATGAACCTCAAAAAGTGCACCTTCAGGAGTAGAAGCTGAAGGTTCTTGGGTTATATGGTCACAAAGAGGGAATCAAAGCCGACCCCAAAAAAGTTAAAGTCGTACAAGACATGAGCTCCCCCATGAAATTAACCCCAAGAAATCCAATGGCTAGCTGACTAAGTCACAACCCTCTTTGGATTCATCACCACTTGGTCAACTGAAGCCTACTCTCCTTTAAAGATCGCTCAGGAAGGTCGCCTCTTTCTAGGAGGAGAATCGTAATGAGCTGGTAAAGATGACTAGCTCTTTTACCAACTGGACAACTTGGGATATCATTTCTTAAGCCAATTATCTACTTGTGCAAGAGAAGCTTGGGTGGAGAACAAAACTACTAGCCTACCTCAAGGAAATTGAGCTCCCGAGTGACTTGATCAAAGCCTGAGCTGTGAAGAGGAGTGTCTTTCGCTTTAAACTCATTAATGGGATCCTCTGCAAGAGGTCGCTTTCTAACCTCTCCTTAGATGCTTAGGACGCGAAGAGGCTGATTACGCCCTTAGGGAAACTTAATGAAAGTTACTATAATAATTACTTCGAGGGTTGAGTGTTCTCTCTCGACAGATTTTGTTGATGGGTTATTTTTGGCCCACATGGAGGGTCCTAATTATTTATTCTGTTTTTCTCAAACTCTATCATTAATGGAGTTTAACTTAGACATTAGAAGAGTTTTGCCGAAATTTCTAGTGTCCTCTGATAAGTCATTAATATCACAGGAGAGCAAAATTTTTTTATTGGACTAGTAGCTAACATTATGGAATTGTGAGTTTCATTTATAAAAAAAATTCCTATAAATATATCATAGATAAGTATCGAACCGTAAATAATTGAGTCACAATTTAATATTCTTCCGCTGCACCATAACTTTAGGGACTACTTGTGCCTACAAAGAAGTACATTATAGATATATTAGTCTATTTAACTATCATTTACAAGATGAATCAGATAACACCGAAGCTGTAGTGATCTGTCTAATCTTATTGAAATTTTTCATTAGCCATTAGAGTAAATTAAAAAGTCATTTTGGATAGGCTAAAAGCATATATCCCATGATTATACAGCCAATTTAAAAAAAAATAAAAATCTTATAAATACATAGTAGCACTGTAACCGGGCTATTTAACTATCATTTACAATGTTACAATTGCATGTTTTTGATCTAGATAAAATAAAATATTAGAGATT
>JBAMIB010000024.1:4629768-4641971 GCA_037177415.1 Kaempferia rotunda
GGTTCACTCGGTCAGTTGTTCTTAGCACTCACTATCCTACCGGTCTGCCATCCGACCGAGATTTACCTAGAGGTTATATAACCTAGCTGCTTTGTTGACCGTTTGACCAGGAGGTTGACTTGACTTTGTTTGACTTTCCTATCCACCGGATCACTATGACTTAGTGAAAAAAAGTTGAGTTTCAAAATGTTATAGTCATTTTTATATCCACAAATCATTAATCTAAATGTATTGGATGAAAAACAGATTGAGCTCATCAATGTAATAAGAAGATCGATACAAACACATAAAAACTTATTTCTTGTCATTCCGAGCTCTCTAAGTCCATCTTCTGTATTTTAGGCGCATTTATTCTTATTTTGTAAAAAAAATCAAACTCATGCAAATAATTTGAAAATTCATCCCAAATCAAAAGACAAATTTCCAAGTTCATTCCAAATTTTTGATTTTTTTCAAAAATCAAATTAAATGCATCTAAAATGCGAAAGATGGACCTAGAGAGGTCAGAATGACATGAAACAAATTCCTATGCATTCGTATCAATCTCCTTATCACATTGTTGAGCTCAAATATTTTTTTCTGCCAATATATTAAGGTTCATACATTTTTGGAAAAAGACTTAGATATTCTTGTTTAAAAAATTTATGAACCTCAATATATTATGTAAAAAAAATGTTTGAGTTTATCAATGTGATAAGGAGATCGATATGAACACATAGAAACTTGTTTCGTGCCATTCCGAGCTTTCTCGACCCATGTTTCGCATTTTAGACGTATTTATTTTGATTTTTTTAAAAATAAAAAATTTAAGATGGATTTTAGAAATTCGTCCCAAATCTGGGATGAATTTCCAAGTTCGTCCCAAATCTGGGACGAATTTCCAACAAAATTTTATTTATTACTATTTTTTGACAATTTAATTTCCTCACAAATTAACTACGATTTTTATTTTCGTTGCAAAATTCGTCGCAAAATTATGACAAAAATAATTCGTTACAAAATTTCATCCCTAAAAAGCTATTTTTTTTATAGTGTTACCTATTGTCATAAATAAGAAAAGAAAAGTTATGCCAAGTAATTTGGACATGAGGTGAACCGAATACGTCAAGCGAATATGCAATAAGACCAAACTAAACAAACAAAATTGACTTGTTTTGGCATAAAAAAGTCGAAGTAAGTCTGTGTTGTTAAAGGTACGCCTCATGCCCGAGGCGCATGAGGCGACGCCTGATGCGCCTCGCGCCCGGTGAGGCGGGCGCCGTTTGCAAGGCGGGCGCCGTTTGCAAGGCGCGCGCTTGGGCGCGCCTCCGAGCCTAATTTGAGCCTAATCATACTTCGCACACATGTGTGGTTTGTTTTTTTTTCTTTTTCTGTTCTTCTTCTCTTCTTCTTTTTCTCAGATTTTCCTTTTTCTGTTATCTTCTTTTCCTCTTCTTCGTTTTCAGGTTTTCTTTTCTTCTTCTTCTCTTCCTCTTCTTCTTCTGGTTTTTTCTTTTCCTCTTCTTTTGTTGTCCGGTTTTTGTTTTTTTGGTCCTTTTCTTCTTCTTCTTCTTCTTCTTCTTCTTCTTCTTCGTCGTCGTAGTAGTTGTTGCTGTCCGATTTTATTGTTTTGGTCTTCTTCTTCTTCTTCCTAGTAATGGTGCTGGCGTGCTGTTGTCCAATCCATTTTTTTTATCTATTTTGGTCATGTTTTTATTTTTTTCTATTTTTCAATTTCTTTTTACATATTGAAGTATATTATAAAGTATAAACATATTGATTTTATTTTATTTTTGATTTCTCAGGTTACTTTCTTGTTCAATTATCATGGAAGGTCAAGGCAGTGGTGATGCTCCAACATATGCATCAAAAGATCCGGCTTGGAATTATTTTCAAAGAGTTAATCCGGATAACAAAAATGATTTAATTTGTAATTTTTGTCAAAAAGTTACAAAATGAGGTATCTATCGTGCAAAACAACATCTTGTCGGAGGGTTTCGAAATACTACAACTTGCAAAAGTTTTCCGTCTCATGTATGTGAAGATATTAAAAATTTCATGGAAAAAAAGGCGGAGAAAAGTAATCTTCCTAAACTTGCGACATTGGACTTTAAGGATGTAGACCAACCCTCTTGGTGATGATATTGATATGGATGATATTTGAACTACAGCTACGCAACCTACAAGTACAAATACAAGTTCTAGATCAGTGAATATGCAAAAAAAGGCCAAGACAAATAGTTCCAATGGATGTATTTTGCTCATGATGTGCAAAAAAATATTGAAGGTAGAAAGGGTAAAGAAAGACAAACTACGATAAATGAGGCATACAAGAAAGAATCGAGGGAAAAAGCTTGTATGACCATAACTGAGTGGATGTATGATGCGGCAATTCCTTTTAATGTCGTGAACTATGCAAGCTTCAAAAGTATGTTGGACTTGGTTGGTCAATATGGTATAGGTCTAAAAGGACCTAGTTATCATGAGGTGCGGGTTCCTTTTCTAAAAAAGGCGGTTGATAGTGTGTCAAATGATTACATTAAGTAGTGTGAAACAGAATGGGCCAAGTATGGTTGTAGTTTGATGGCAGATGGGTGGACAGACAAAAGATAGAGGACATTGATTAATTTTTTAGTGAATTCTCCTAAAGGTTCAATTTTCATCGAATCGGTTGATGCTTCTGATTATGCAAAGACTAGAGAGAAAATATTTCAGTTGCTTGATCGATTTGTGGAGCGTGTAGGAGAAGCAATTGTTGTTCAAGTTGTTACAGATAATGCAAGTTACAATGTGCTTGCTAGTTATAATCTATTTAATTCTTTCTTATCAATATGATTTTTCTTATATATATCAAACTTATCTAGATTTCTAACTTCTTTTGGAGGAAAATTATTAGAAGCAAAAAGGCCACACTTGTATTGGACTCCATGTGCTGTTCTCTGCGTTGACTTGATCTTAGAAGATATTAGGAAATTGTCTGATTTTAAAGCAACATTGAAGAAGGCAAAGAGTGTGAATGCTTACATTTATGTTCGCCCAGGCATGGTAAATATGTTGAGGCAATTCACATGACAAAAAGAGCTTTGTCGAGCGGGTGCCACAAGATTTGCTACTGCTTTTCTTGCTCTTGAAAGGATGCACCTACAGAAGAAAAATTTAAGAAAAATGTTAATCTTAAAGGATTGGATAGAGAGTAAATGGGCAAAAGAAGTTGCGGGGAAGAAGGTAGCTAAAATCATCTTGACTCCTAGATTTTGGAGCAGTGTTGTGCATATTTTTAAGATATATGGTCCTTTAGTCCATGTTCTGAGACTGATTGATGGTGAAAGAAAACCTGCAATGAGCTATATCTATGAGGCTATGGATAGGGCAAAAGAAACAATTATGAAGACCTTTGAGGAGAAAAAAGAGAAATACAAAGAAGTGTTTAATATCATTGATAAGAGATGAAAATGCCAACTTCATCGGCCTCTGCTTGCTGCAGGACATTATTTGAATCCATAATATTTTTATTCATACACGAATTCAAATATTTGTAGAGAAGTAGTGAATGATTTATTTGAAACTATGAAGAGATTGGTTTCAAGGCTGCTGAGCAAGATAAAATCACTACCTAACTCTATATATTGAAATGCAAAAGGGCTATTTGGGAGGAATTTGACAATTAGACATAGAAGAGCATTTCTCCAGTAGAATGGTGGGAATGCTACGGAGAAAATACCCCAGAATTGCAAAAGTTTGTTATGAAAGTGCTTAGCCTCACTTGTAGTGCTTCCGGTTGTGAGCGTAATTGAAGTGTATTTGGGCAGGTATATAATAAATATAAATGCATAATACTATTAGTATGTTACTTTTACAAGTAGAAAATATTCTTTGCTATTTTATTATACTTATTGTGATTTTTGACATTTTGTAGATTCACAGCAAAAAAGGAATAGGCTAGCTCAACAACGCTTAAATGATTTGGTATTTGTGAAATACAACCGTGCTTTAAAACTTCGATATGATGCACGTGATTAGATTGACCCCATAACTTTGACGGATATTGATGACAGGAATGAATGGTCGATAGGTAGAATGGATGGAGAAAGCGATAATGAAGAAGATGAGTTGGTTTTTGAAGGTGATGACTTGACATGAGATGTCGTTGCTAGGGCTAGTGGAGCTTAAGAGCCTGAACATTGTACTAGAGGAGAAAGCGATAATGAAAAAGATGAGTTGGTTTTTTTAAAAGTATTTTATTTTTTAAAATATTTCTAATATTTAATTAATGCATTTTATATTAAAAAAAACCAAAACCATATTGTTGTGGCACAATACGGTTTTGAAATCGTATTGTTCCGGTCATAAATCGAAACTCCGATATAGCTCATGATTTTATACCATGGTTTATCTGCATTAAATGTGATACCAAATCCCTTGAAGTCTTGTCATTTCCTCTTCATTGTGATCTTCATCCTTGCAATTGGGTGCCAATCATCTTTGATCAAACCACTTTCATGTCACATGATACCTAATATAGTAGATGTATTGATAGAGCTTCTACTAATGGTACTTAGTTTACCCCCCTTTCGGTATGCTATTAAAGCATTGGAAGCTGTTATTCCTTCGTTATGGTGTTCCTCATCATTGCAATTGGATGCCAAACATCTTGATCTTCACTATTTTTGTGCGATCTTTGCTTCACGTAAGATACGCATGGGCAATGAATTTGTTATGCTTCTCTGATCATCTTCCTTGATACATGTTGCAATCTCATTACACAAATATTTATTGACACTGAATTTTGTGTGTCAGTGTTGCATAGGTGGGATATGCACGGAGAGGAGACTGGCACTTTCTCAAATAAATGGATTTATAGGAGAGTGTACCTTTTTTTTTCCCCTTATTCTTACGAATATCCCCTTATCAACATTGGAAGAAAGCTTCCAACAAGCGGACTGATGCCTTATTTGTAAGTGAGAGCAAGTAGTCTTGTCATCTCATGCAAATGAGGGGAAATAGAGAGGCAGAGAAGGCAGCTGTTCTTTGGACAAAATGCCAAAGAAAATGCATAGAATAAGCTCTGCAGATGAATTCTGGGTACATGTGTTCTTGTTCTATAAGCTGCTCTTCTATTTCCTCTATGGAATGTAATCAAGGATTGCTGTCTAAGATATCTCGATAGCACTGCTAGTCTCTCCTAGGCGGCTATAACTCAAGGGCATTGTTTTACACATGTATAAGGCTGTTAGGTGTTAGCACCAGTTTGAAAAAAATCTGTTCAAAAGAAGGAAACCTTTGGAATGGAGGATTGAGCTTTTGGTTGTATCATAGAATAGGCTCTTGCCACCTTACCTGACCTAACTCATCTCTGGGGTAATCCCACAAAAGTCATCAAGCAAAAACCATGCAGCACTTTCTGATGCAACCGTAGCCACAAATTGTGATATAATTCCCTCAGCAGAAATACTAGTTTTGTCTCGGTATGTGTTTGACATTTAGATTCATAGAAGTTATAATTGATTTAGAACCTAATATACATTCAAAATTTTGATTTCATTCTTTTGGAGCCACACCTATTATTCTTGCGTAGCTGAAAGACTCTGCAATGCATTCTCATAGTACATGATACTTGACAGTAGACACTTTACCACTACGGATTTATAGCAGTGATCTTAATCTGAGTTCATTGTACTAGTTTAACTTGTAAAATCAGTTCTAGTTGAGCTTAATTGAACATCAAAGCAATTGTGAGCTCAGACTTTTATGCAATATCATTAAGTACTACAAATTTTATGTTATGCCTCATTGTCAATCATTCTATGGACATTCAAAAACTTATGACCATGATGAAAACACTTACAGCTACTAATTAACAGAGCACTGTAAAATTAACTAAACCATACCTCTCTACGTTATAGTTAAGGAATCTTTGAGAATTAACATAAGCAATAAATTGTTTGAAAGTCGAGGCAAGAGAAGAGGAGTATGAGAAAATTCTAGGACAATGACAATTGTGAATGCTGGCATGCCCTAGATCTATCTGAATAAATTGTATCACTACGAGTGATCACAACTATTCCTATTCATACAGTCTACTGCCATGCCAACCAATTAAGGGTACAAGACAAGGTTGAATTTTCTCACACTTTCCCATCATTGATTGAGGACTAAATACTATATCTCTGCTCTAACATAGATATGTCCACCAATTAATATAGTTGCTTTGATAGTGCATATCCAACACAGAATCAACGACTGTCTCACCGAACAATATGTGTGAGGGCCATTCAATGATTTTGCCAATATGACCATGTAATATATAATCTGTAATCCTAATTATCATTGCAGTAGCAATGTTTTAGTTATCATGTAGGCCACATAACATGATATATAAAAGCTTTTTTATCTGTTTGACATGAAGTTTAACAGAAAGCTAACTTGGCCAACATGATATAATATAATGATTTATACACCAGGGGTAATTGCAAACAAGATATTGTGGTGTAACAAGTATTTAAAAAGAGTATTGATCTTAAGCAACCCAGCATTCTCTCTTCTCAATCTTGATCTTGAAATATTTGTGCTTTCATTGCTTGACAAATCCAAAGCTAGATCAACATAGCATAACCATCGAATACTTTGCAAATTAAAGTTCACAGTTTAATCGTCCAATTTATATACAACTCAATTCCCACAATCTTGGTTCAATTAAGGGTCACTATAGATCTAAGAAACAAATTCAAATCACAATATCCCAATGAAATTTATTAATTTCTTAAGTAGACTATTGTTTATTTCAACGCATGAGAACAACAAGAATTTGTTCCTTTGACCTTCAATTGTTCGAGCTCGAGGTTGTTACCTCCTTCACCATCATTGCCTTAATCTGCGAAAAAGCAAATCTTGAAAAATAATAAATAAAATACAATGTAAATTGAACTCAATTAATACCAATCAAAGGCTAGTTAAACTCTTGACCACAATCTTATTGAATATACCACTTTATAACTCATGAAATATTTTTTCCTTCATTAGTTTGCATCTTCTTTTTGTTTGCAATTTTATTAAATAGAGTTTTTTTTAGATACCCCATATTATCTAGCATTATTTCTATTTTATAAGACTTCTATTTTGAAACTATGTTAACTTCTTTAACATCCTCTGCAGTCTAGAACTCAACAAAAGTTGTATAAACATCCTTAAATAGTTTAAATATACATAAATTTATATTTTCCTTTATGATAAACTACGAACAATAAGATTAATCATCTTTTATACAATTTTTAGTTATTTTTTCTAACTAGAATTGATATTTGATCTGTGATATGTATGACATCTTATAATGGATATGCTTAGGTATTCTATGAATGTGTCACAAGATATTGGAATTCTATATATTTTGCTATGTTTTGGTGTTACAAAATACTCTACATAACTTTATTATTTATTCTTTCCAATTTGGCAGGAAAAATATAAGAGTATTAACTTTCCCCTTGCTGTGTGCATAGTGTTGTCTGGAATGTATGAGGATGACACAGATAATGCGGATGAGATTCTGTATACTGGTCAGGGTGGGCACGATCTTCTTGGAAAAAAGCAACAAATTAAAGATCAAAAGTTAGAACGTGGTAATTTGGCTTTGAAGGTTTGTCTCAGTACACTATTGATGTTGCTTTATGCAAACTATGAAGATATGCTGAACGATTTTTCTTAGTAGTTATTATAATATTTAAGTATGCTCTTCAACTATATTCTCAATTGGAGCTATGTACTTAAAAGAAATTGAGACACTTAAATCTTGATGTCAACGCATTTATCCGTTTTTTATATGGCATCTAGCTGATTTACTTTAATTTCAA
Organism: Kaempferia rotunda; assembly: GCA_037177415.1. Lineage (NCBI taxonomy): Eukaryota > Viridiplantae > Streptophyta > Magnoliopsida > Zingiberales > Zingiberaceae > Kaempferia > Kaempferia rotunda. The sequence continues at coordinate 4,637,592 of JBAMIB010000024.1, forward strand.
ACTTTGAGTAAACTACCTTTTGGAAATCAAGTGGCGTTTAGGACTTTTTAAAGGCTAATTTACTATTTTTAACTTGCATAGACATATTGGTACTCGACAATAATTATTTATAGTCGATATTTATAGGTAAGGAACTTGCCATTTTACGTATTTAACGTTGGCATTTATCTTTTTTTTTTTTTAAAATTTAGTTGAGCTAGGGGACATTGCTACATTTTTTTTGTCTGCTACTTATGCAAAATAAGTAAACTATGATTGTTCTTGGTGATTCACTCCATCTTATTCAATTCTACTTATAGCTATTTTAGAGTTTTATTTGTATGAAAACTGACACACTTAACTGCAAATATTTTTGATGTCTCTTTTTAGTTTTTTTTTTGTTATGGAGAACTTGCCAATGTAAAATTGTTGAACTCTTAGTTATATTTATTTATGCTCTATTAGTTTATGATATTATGTTTTCCCCTTGTTTCGGAATGTTTTTTTTTATTTATGCTCTATTAGTTTCATGATATCATATTTTCCCCTCTGCAGAATAATTTTGAATCTGGTTTGTCTGTTCGAGTTGTTCGTGGACATGAATCTCGAAATAGCTATTGTGGGAAAGTATACACATACGATGGCTTATATAAGGTTTGTAGATGGAAAAGGAATTTTCTTTTTTTGACTATGTTTAGATGGTGTTGCACTTTATGCGTGAAAAAATTTACTTATTATTTTATTTGTCATAATATGTTTCGCAAAGTTATCTTGCACCATATGCATAAAGTATTTTACCTATTGTTGTAGTCATTATATAATATGTTTTAATCTTTTAAATTACCTAGTGACCTTGGATCCTAGTGTGCGAGTTAGAATTTATTTGTCATTATGATAATTCTATTGACATCCACCGCATTGGCTATTTATTCGTGTGACTAGGCACTTTCTTAGTATGTCCTCATATTTTTATAACAATAATAACAACCAAATTTTTATTCCTTTAAATGTGGTCGACTATATGGATCCTCTTTTTCTATTGAGTCCCTTCCTTTACTATATAATCATCAATATTTAAATGAATTATTTTTTTTTATCATTTCTAAGTAAGTCTTCTTTTGTCTTTCTTTTTATCGATTAATGCATGTATTTGTCATGTTCTCACATAACTTAACTGTTATAGTTATTAATCTCCTAAATACATGTCCATACCATCTTTAATTTGTCTCTCAGGTTTTTCCTTAATAGGCGCAACCTTGATTTTTTTTTTTTCCTAATGTTCTCATTTCTTATCTTATCTATCCTCGTATATCCGCATATTCATCTTAACATTCTCATATTTATGACTCATTGTATTGAGTCCAATACTTTACTATATAATCATCTATATTTAAATGAATTATTCTTTTTATTCATTTCTAAGTAAGTTCTTCTTTTGTCTTTCTTTTGCTTGGTTAATATGTGTAATTGTTATAATCTCACATAACCTATCTGAGACATTTATTAATCTCTTAAATATATGTACATACCATCTTTAATACATCTCTATGAGTTTTCCCTAAATCGGTGCAATCTTGATTTTTTTTATAATGTTCTCATTTCTTATCTTATCCATTCTCGTATGTTCGCATATTCACCGAAACATTCTCATCTTTATGACTCATATTCTATTCTTGTGGTCCCTTCATCGCTCAACATTCAGTTGTATATAATCTAGTAGGTATAACAGCTGTTTTAAAAAACTTCATTTTAAGTTTTAGAATTACCTTATGATCACAAAGAACACTTATCATCCTCCTCCAATTCAACCTTTTTCTTGTATCATATGTAAATATTTCTATCTCATCCTTATGCAAAAATGATAATAAATATTTCGTTTACTAATAATTCTTCATCTCCTATCTTAACAATTGTGTGGCTACATCTACTACTACTACTAAACTTAAATTCAATATATTATCTTTACTTTATTAAGCCTAAACCTTTAACTTCTAGTGTTTTCCACCAAGATTTAAATTCAACATTTACTCCTTTCAACTCTCATCAACTAAAACAATGTCATTTGCAAATAACATGCATTATGATAACTTATCTTGGATGTGTCAAAGTGAGTTTATCCATAATTAGTGGGAAAAGATACTCAATCCTTTATATAACTCTATATTTTATAGGAAACACTTTTGTTAATGTGCTTAAGGTCTTTACTTTTGTTTACATTATCATGTATATTCTTAATTGTTCAACATACACTAAACATTAATACTTTTTTTTTCTATAAAAGTAATTTCTTTTAGAACTATCAAATTTCTTTTCTAGGTCAACGAATATTGTGTGTTATTCTTGTTTATTTTCACGATAATTGTCAATCAATTGTCTGAGAAGATGTATAACTTCTAATGTTGACCTAACTATGAATTGAAATTATTTTTTTATCACTTTGGTCTTCTTAATTATGACTCATTAGCTTAATGCCTCTATAATTTTGTATGTCTCATTTGTTTTTACATAGAAGACTATTCTTTTTCACTGTCAAATTGAATAACTTTGTAGGCCATTCAATACCCTGCTTTTTTAGACACTTTCATACTTCTATTAAAATATCATCCAGTCCAACTTTTTTGTTTTTTTAATTTTTCATTCTATCTAATGCCCGTTCTACTTTTGAAATTTGAATCCTCTAAATTTTTTTTTTTTTAATTTCTATGCTCTTACCTACGACCTAATTGAATTTCCTAAACTAAGTTGATTACCTAATTCTTAATTAAAAACTTGTATCGCTTTTATTTCCTCATTCTTTCCCATTGCTCTATTGGATTCATCCTTAATGCATTTTGTTTGGGTAAGATTCCTTGTTTCTCTCTCGCTTTAGTTATTCTATAGATGTTCTTTTCCCCCTTTTTGTGTCAAGTTATTGATACGAGCATTCAAAAGCTTTATTCTGATCTTTACTTTTCTTGTCCTCCTCTTGACTACTACATATTTTTTTAAATTTTCTTCATTCTCTCTAGTGTATTGGTTGTTAAGTTATTCTTTTTTCTTCAGTTTTTCTAGTTGTTTTTCATTCCACTACTAAAATTTTTATCTGGTAGTGTTTGTCCTTTTGACTCACCTAGTATGCTCTTGGCCCCTGCTTTTAATTCCCCTGTATTGGGTGTTATTTTCGGTAACACTTGGTATAAAGCAAGTCACATGGATGCACATTGCCTTATAGCTGGCTTACGAAGTTACCTCTAATTAGTCTTATGTGATCACTATAGACTACAATCTCTTCTTTGCAAGAATAGCAAGTTTTTTTGTTTTGTTTTTATGTGTGCTACATCCTGCACAATGCCTCCTTTTTGAGTGTCATCTCTCTATTTGTGGCTGCTTAACTACGTCTCTTTGTGATCTCATCACGTGTTTGCATACTGAATCTGCAAACAACAACTAGTCTGTCACAAGTAGTAGGGGACCCTTCTGTGATATTTGCCCTCCTTTGTGTTGTTTAGCATGTAACATCAATTTTCTGACTTAGTAATGTCAATTTACAAGCAGAAAATATTCATATTTGTGAAAAATCATATAAAATGTTAAAATTGAAATTTTCAAAAACTAAACTTGTTTTATGTTCAGAAGATTAATTATATTATATATTTACTTAATTAGAAATATACATAAAAATAAGAGAGGTATGCTCTTAAAATATTGACTTGGGCAATCACTACAACAAAATAGATATTTAGCGACGAAATTTTTCGTCGCTAAACTATAATATTTCGCCGCTAAGATATATTTGCGACGATAAACATTCGTCGCTATTGTCGTCGTAATAAGCTTGTCGTAAATAATTGTTAGCGGCGAATTTATTAAATTCGTCGCAAATATTTTTGCGACGATATTTATATCGTCACTAAAATATGATTTTTCATAGCTATTATTTTTGCGACGAAATAATCTAAAATCGCCGCAAAAAACTTAGTGGCGAAAATAAATCCGCCGTTAAATGGTTAGCGACGATTTTTTTTGTCGCTAATAGCATTCTATTTCGCCGTAAAAAGTTACGATATATTCCGATAGATTTGACATATTAGCGACGAAATTATCTTAAATCGCCGCAAACACTTAGCGGCGAATTATATTTCGTCGCTAAAGTGTTAGCGACGAAATAAATCGTCGCTAATATAGCATTTTTCGCCGCAAACAGTTACGATATATTTCGATATGTAGGGATGTTAGCGATGAAATTTTTGTAATTCGCCGCTAAGTATTTGGTTAGTGACGAATTTCACAATTTCGTCGCTAACCATCATTTTTTTACAGAACAGATCCTTTCCTGTTCTAGTTTATATCCTATATACAATTTGATATATCCATACAATCATCACAATAATATTCACAACAATAAGTTCACAAGTTCACAAA
>JBAMIB010000024.1:4678870-4690933 GCA_037177415.1 Kaempferia rotunda
CAGACATACAGGGCAGCCCAATTTTTCAGCCAACTCAGTCATCCCAAAAAGTTCTTCCTTCCTTGCTTAGCACTCTGAGATTATCAACTCGGGCCAACTCAATATATAAGTTTGATTTGATTTGTAATTTCAATTTGGACTACTTCCTCTCTCTTCATCAAGATTGTCTAATAGAACTCACATGTGCTTGAGGAAAATACAAAAGAATTAAGTGAGAGCTAGGGAGAAGAAAAATCTCTCCATGTGAGAGAAAATCATACACTCACTTATCTTCACCACCCTTATATAGCCAGAAAGGAAGAAGGTCCGCATGAACTATCACTCGAGCTGAGAGCCAACTGAGTCGACGGAAACAAGATCAATTGCTAGAAGAGGTAGCGGCAGAATCGTACACCTAACACGGTTGGGCTGTTGGCCAGTTGTCAGGTGTAGATTGGACCGTCAGAATGATTATGAGGGTACGGTGGATGTGGTTGTCAGGAGTTGTTGTAGGTTGAGATTGAAAGGAGTTGCTCGGCGAGAATGCATCCGCTCAGGTCAATTGCTTTGCGTGAGTGATGGGTCTCGAACGATTAGAAAGAGTTTCTTTTTGGGGAAACGACAGAGGGAGTAGAAGTGATGAAATATTTTATTTTATTTTTCTTATATATATATTAAAAGAGGATTTTACAAATCATCTTTACACAAATTCCACAAAAGTAATAAGCACCAACATCAACATTTTTCTCCTCGACATGATGACATCTCATTATTCATTCCAAATCGAAATGATTTATTCATCCATTGATATTCATATTTTCCAATTCATCTTCCAACTCCCATGCCCTGTCCTTCAATTTGAGCTTCGACTCCCCCTTTGCCTTAGCCTTTGACTTCCACGCCGGCCGCACGCGACAACAAGTGCACATGGACAGACCGCATCGGCTAGTGAACTTGGAGTGGTTGGTGGGTCGTGTAGACACTTTCACGAAGATGCCTGCGGTCGGAGGCGAATCAAACCTATTCAACACTCAGGATTTGGGATTCGGGTTGAGAGGGAGAGGGAGGATGATGTGGGTTCGAACCATGCCATGTTGTCTACCCTCGCGCCGCATCTCTTCTTCGGCCTTAAAGTACTAACTCGAGATTTATTTGATTAATTGAGTTTGATGGGGAGGATGATGTTGGAATGTTGCTTATATATAAATTAGTAGATTGTGCTTTGATCCTTGGGGATCAAGAAGTTCAACATTACCCTTGGGGTGCAAGCCAAGTTAGAATTCTATATTACAAAAGATAGTCAATGAATGCATATTTTATTTATATATAGCAAAAGAAAGTCACCAATATCATTGTTTACTAGCTTTTTTTTTTAGATTATTAATTAATGAGAAGGGCAATGATAAAATTGAACTCGTATGGTAGAAATTTAACACTCACTCGGGATAACGGGTGAAACTTTTGACCATGAGATATGAGATTAATTAATCTCAGTTTGTAATCGAGTTTCTGTTCTCCCCATATATCATTCAAATATCCAAGGTTAATAATCATCTATAACTTACCTCTTATGTCTTGACTTGTGATGGGCTGACGGAGACGCTGGGGTAAGCGAATTATCTTTTGTCACTGCGGATGAAACTTTTGAGATTACTAAAGAGGTTTTTTTTCTTCAGATGTGGTTGACTCTGTGAGGATATGGGGGTCAAGGACTGATCAATATAAGCACCAGATCATCTGATGGAGTCAAGAGATAGTCAACAAAAGGAAAAATCAGCATCGCAGTCAAGAAGGTGCTAGATCATCAACCGCCTCACCACAAGAGGCACAACCAGGTCTGACCGAGTCACTGGCCGGTCGCCCGAGTTATCCGACCGGATAAAGTAGCCGATCGGACGTGCTAATATTGGACAACCCCATCTACTCAGCAGGAGTTGGACAATCAACTCTTTACCACGCACAGCTAGCCGGTCGGTGAATTCACTCGCCAAGGTCAATACCCCGATCGACATACGAGGACATAATAACTAAGAGTGCAAGGTTCGATCGGCATAAAAATACAAAAGTTCTTTGTCGCCTAGCCTAACAAAATGTCAGAGAATATTCTCTGCTAGCTAAGAGGCCTATCAAAGGCAGACATGCGGCAAAAGCAATCATGAGCGACTCATTTATGGAAGATACAATATGGAAAGAAATCGCCACATGTGTGGCAGCAGCTGGTAAGAAATCTTCCACCTATAAATAGACCCTGGCCAAAGGCCACAGTGATCCGAGTGCCACCTCCTCGACAACTTCCCAATCCGAGTGTACCCGAGTCTTATCATCTCAGTAATCCTTCATTTCGAGTGCGCCCTCAGGAGTAATCCTTCATTTCGAGTGCGCCCTCAGGTATTTCTTGATCTCCATCTGACGGCTTGAGAGACCATATCAAATATTATGCGTCAAAAGACTTGTCATGATGGATCCCTCCGATGTCTAAATCACCATGACATCCTAAATGTAATAAGGGAGAGTGTGTTAAAGAGAGTGACTGCTAATGAAGATCATAAGAAAGTGAAGAAGGGATCGTGGGAAAATAGAGAGCATTCATATCTCTTTATAATCAACTAATGAGTTTGGATGATCAAGAGTACTCGGGCTAACAACTCAACTCGGTTTGATACGTTGGCAAGTCGGACCAACTCAGCTTAGGTCAGCTAGGTGGTCAAGTTAGACCAGCTCGACAAGTTAGTAGGTCAAACCAGCTCGACAGAGTTCATTCTGTTTTCAATTTCGGATCCAAAACAATTCGGATCGGGTTCTGTATGGATCCGTTATCTTCCCGGTCGTCACCACTCACCGGCCGCTTCGTGACTTCGGCCTAACCATTCGACCGGCCTTCCGATACAAATCTCACGCCTTTGCTTCGTTGCCTCTCGTTCGATGTCTCTTCTCTCCCCCAATTCTCGTTCCGAGATCGTCTTCGCCGGGGGCGCCTGAGGCCCGATCCTGTTCGAGCTCGGCGAGATCTTTTGGTTGTAATGCCGGACCGCTCGGATTCCGACTCCTCCCCCAAGTCGCCCAACGGCTCGCAGGCGAGCTCCAGCGGGGAGGAGGTGAGGCCGCTCCCGGATCCGGGGTCGCCCAGCAATGCCCAGCAGTCCTCCGACGAGGGCGGAAGCAGCGACGGGGTGCTTGTGGATCTCCCCGGACAAACGGATCAGGTACTCTCTTTGGATCTTCTTGATTTTTGTTTTTTGTTTTCCACCCTCTTTCCGTTTTGAGCTTAAAGGTGGTACCTTTGAGCGATTGGGATCGGTTGTATCGCTCGGATGGATGCTAACGGGGTCGCGACGCAGGATTCCAGGAACATGCGAGGGGATCCCGACACTGGCATACTGGTAAATATAGATGGATCGATGCAGGAGTCCGTCGATGAATCCGGGAGGGAGGAGACGTTTGAAGATGCGTCGGATAGTCTTACCAGGACGGAGTCTTCCCGGAGCCTTGCGCTGGAGGAGTCCATGACTGTGATCGAATTCGGGGAGCGTTCTGATAGTAGATTGGGGGACGATGAACTTGCTAGGGTTCAGGCTCGGCTAGAGGACACCATTGCTGAATGCCAGAAATGTAAGGTAGGGTTCTTTTTTTTCTGCCCGCGTGATTTAGTTGAATCTAGTTGAATTCGTACCAAGAGGAAACTTAAAGCTATTTTTTTTGGCTCAGGAAGAAAGAGAAATTTTTGGCAAGGAGATTGTTAGCCTTCGGCAAACTCTTCAGGACATCCTTGACCAGCATTCTTTACTTGGCATTGGGAAGAATAATGACTCCGTCAGTCTCCCTCGTCTTCAAGCAATTGAAAGCAACGATAGAGCATTGCCATCTCCCACACCTTTTCACTCTATGTTTGATGATTGTTCCAAATTGTTAACTGACTTGAAAGCCATTCTAGGCCAGAGAATGGATTCTGATAGTAAAATAATAGAGCTTCATGGTGCTCTGGATACAAAAGACCAAGAAATTGAGGAACTCAATGCCAAAGTTTCAGAATATTCTCTTTCTCATGATGTCATTATTTCTTTTTTGGACGCATTCAAGGAAACACAGTTAAGGACTGCAGAAGAGTCGATTAACCTGGTCACCAAAAGGTTGCTTGATTCCCTAGAAACGGTAGTTGGCCAACATGCATCTGCTGAAGATTCTCCGAATGATGGTCTCTCTCTTGTTGAGAAAAAAACACTTCTTCTGATAGAAAAACATTCTAAGATCATATCAGAGATCCATCTACTGAAGCAATCCTTAGAAGAATGCAACCCTGCATTTGCAGCTATACAAGATGATGATCTGGGTAAGGTTTTCAGTTTTGCTCGTGAGAAGTTGTTTGAAAGCAACAGAAATGAAGCTAATGTACTGGATAGCATTAAAAAATTTGAGGAAGAGAATAAGAAACTTCTTGAACAGGTTGAGAAAATAAAAGAGAATTTGGAGAGAGCTCAATTGGAGACAAACAAAACTAAGGCAGAACTTGAACTGGCAGAAAACAAGTACATGACAATCAAAGAAAAGCTAAGTATGGCAGTGTCAAAGGGGAAATCGCTTGTCCAGCATCGTGATGCATTGAAGCAATCCTTGGCAGAAAAGACAAGTGAGCTAGAAAAATGTATGGAGGAGTTGCAGCAGAAGTCTGAGGCCTTGCATACTACTGAAGCTAGTCTTGACGAGTTGAAGCAGTTATTGAACCAAAACACAAATGAGCTTGAAACATGTTTAGAAAAGTTGCAAATTAAAACTATTGAACTAGAAAATGCAAAGATAAGCATTGAGGATTTGAATGCAAACTGCATCATGGTAAATTCTCTTCATGAGTCCCTTTCACAAAGGAGTAAGTGTCTTCTGGACATTGAAGAAATTACGTCACTTGCACATCCTCCACAGGAAGTTCTCTCCTTGGAGATTGTTGATAGGGTAAGGTGGTTCATTAACCAAAAGGCTGCTGCAGATGCCATTGTCTTGGAAAATAGGAAAATTAGGGATGCTGTATCTTCCATTGAACTACCAGAAGATGTTTCATCTAGAGAACTGGATTATCAAATTGATTGGTTCGTGAAAGAATTTGACCGTGCAAAAGATGATAATGGTAAGTTGCAAAATGAAATTAGTTCTGCCCAGATAGCCATGGCATCACAACTATCAGAAATGTTAGAAGCACATAAAGGAATTGACAGCCTCGAATCGTATCTTTTGGAAGAAAAGCTAACAAAAGAGGTTCTTCATAATGAACTCAAAGAACTACAGTGCCAATATGATGACATGGTTCAGAGATTATCATCTCTTTCATCTGATAAAGATCAATTGCTCAAAGCATTATTAGAATTATCTGAAAATACATTAGATTGCCAACTTCCTGTTGATATAAGGCCAACAGTAGATAGATGTGTGATTAAGATCAGTGAAAAAATGGCGTCATCTCTCACAAGAATCGAACAAATTGAAAGGATGCAATGCATATTGTATATAACAGATCAGGATTTGAAATTACACGAGCAGATTCTTGATGATGATTTGCTCGAAAGATCTGCCACTACAAGGCTATCAGATGAGCTGGCAAAGTTGTCAAATGAGGCAGTTGTATTGAAAAATGATAAAGAGTCGGTGCAGAAAGAACTAGAGCGAGTTGAAGAAAAAAATTCTCTGCTAAGAGAAAAACTATCCATGGCAGTGAAGAAAGGAAAGGGTTTAGTGCAAGAACGTGAAGGGTTCAAAACCGCCTTAGATGAAAAAACATTTGAAATTGAGAAACTAAAACGTGAACTGCAGCTAAAAGATGGGACTATTAATGAGTACCAAGAGAAGATCAACAATTTGTCAATTAACATTCAGCATATTGAGAAACTTGAGGCAACTATTGTTTCACTGAAGAATGAAAGAGACCAAAGCCAACAGAGCTTGCATGAGATTAGCACCAACTTAGATAACTTAATTAGTTGTGTAGAGAAAATTGTTGTTCCTACAGTTAGTGTCTTTGAAGGGCCTTTGGAAAAGGTAAACTGGATTGCTGAGTACATTCAACAATCAGAAGTGGAAAAAAGCCATGCATTGGAGGAGCTTGAAAAACTACAAGAGGAAGCTAGTCTGCAGGCTAGGAGGTTATCTATTGCCACTGAAACTATTAAGGCATTAGAAGAAGAAAAGTCTGAAACAGACAATTATATTTCTTTGATTTTTGAAGAAAAGAATGCAATTCAACTTGGCAAAGTTTCTGTTGAGCAGGAATTGAAGAAGCTTAAAGAGGAGGTTGATTTTAGTGTCAGCAAATTATCTGAGGCTTATGCTTCCATCAAATTACTTGAAGCTGAATTGGCAAAAGCACAAAAGGATGTTACCCAACTCCAAACAGACAGAAACAATTTGGAAGCTAAAAGTGATAGAGAGATTTTTGAGTTGAATGCCAAGTTAGCTGAATGCAGGGAAAAGTTGCTAGAAAGTCATGGAAGCATGGAGAAATATTCAGCAGAGATGAATAGCCAACTTGGACATCTGATAATGTTTATTAAGGACAAGAGTCTGTTATCTATAATAGCTGAAGAATCTAGCAAAAGCACTGATGGTTTCAGAAAAATGAACAGTATGATTCAGAATATGCACAATCACTTTGCTTCAAAGCAAACACAAGTCCTTCTAGACTTGGAGGTACAGTTTATTTGGTTTTCGTTAAAAATAACACTTTTAGCTCTTATAGATAATTGTAGATTTCATGTTTCCTACTTTCTTTCAATTACAGCTAATCAAATTTCTCTTTTGTCAGTATTGGTAGTGAAGAAAACAAAAATGAAGTGAAAATGAATTCAGTCAACTCGTATCCTTCCTCTTGTAGATTATGATATATAAATCTCCCTCAATCATGATATATGAGAAAAATAAACATAATGAGGAATTAGATGACTAGACTAATTTAGGTGAAGTTCTAAGTCTACTTGATGATTGAGATATCTGAAGGATTGGATAGCCGAGCTAGTGGGGGTGAATAGAGATCGCTCAATTATATCTCACAAACATGATATTAGTAGAGATTCACACTTATCAATCACAAACACACAGGATTTGACCTGGTTCGGTAGTCTTCAGGCTATTACTCCACAACCTATGATCTGTCAGTGGATTATTCTTGAAAGAGACTATCTTTCTTCTCCTTCTTGAAACTCTTTTAGAGGTTGATAAATCTCTCACACGCACAAGGAAATACAAGATTAATTACAAAGGAAAAACACAGGGAATATAAGGCTTCTAATAAGGTTTAACCAACTCTGTTTTGCTAGCTTTCGAAGCCTCCATCGCTTCTCCTTTTATAGCCTTCTAATAGGGTTTAACCAACTCAACATAGCTACAGACATTTTGAGCATAATATAATCTAAAATAGAAACTAACCTCTAAAGATCACTTTAAGTCTGTGAACCTAGACTCCTAGAGGTCAAAGGAAGGGAATGTGAGCACAAAAGTGCTAACTGGATTAAGAAGGGATATGCATGACATAATATCTTATATAGGAAAAAACAAATATTTTGATGAAATTTCATATTTTCTTAGCATCAAATAATTATCATTCAATTTTTGATATTTCTCTTAGGCAGTTTCATTCCTTTCTGAACTTTCTTTTTTATACCGTTATGATTTTTTCCCCTGTAATCCACTTAATACGGATATTGTTGATTCTTTCCTTGTTAGATTTTTCAAGTTGAATATACTGATGTGTTAAATACCATCTATTCTCTCTATTTACCATAACCTTCTCATGCTTAAATACCATCAGTTATTCTCTTGTTTCTTCTTTACTGAAAATCTGGCAACTTTGATCTAATTGAAGGATATAATTCTCATCAGGATGAACTTGCATTTGAAGAGATTCCTTTACCGGACGCTGATGACTTTACAAACAACTGGAATGTACAGTTTGAGGAAAAAAGTGCAATTGACAGTGAAGATGTTCCTGATATTACTAAGATTGTAGCATGGTCGTATGCTCGAGCTGAGCTTCTTGAAAATTATTTTAGCATTTTCTTCAAAGGTCTAGAAAAACACATTGCAAGTATATTGCAAGGTCTACAAGTTACTAGAAATGAATTTGTCCACATTCTCGAGCTTAGTGAGACCATGAAGTCGGAGGCACATAAACTAGAAGCTCATAACGAGGCTCAGGCAAAAAAACTTGTTTCTTTACAGAAAGGGATCACAACATTATTCTCTGCTTGCAATGATGCCACACGAGAACTTGCCGAATTAAGTGATTCACGGGACTCTTCAAGCAACACTGTCTCTGACTCACATATGGAGTCCTGTTCAGGTGGAACTGAAGAGGATGCTGATTTTTATCCAATTGTGTCTGATAAATTATTATTTTCAGTAAATAGAATCAAGAATCACTTTCAACAATTATTGAATGTAGAGAACATCTGGTTAACATCAGTAGAAAATATGAAAAACAAACTCAACGAAGCTGAAATGATTTCTAAAACTTCAGTTGAAGAAAGGATGATCAGCCAAGAAAGAGTTTCCATATTGGAGAGAGATCTTGAAGCATTGAATGAGTTATGTGATGACTTGAAAACTAAAATCGAGAATTATCAGGCCAAAGAGGATTTGTTGAGGGACAAAGAACTTTTGACAACACAACATGTTTTAGACAGAGGTAATTCATCTGAGTCTACTTTTCTATTGAATCCTACTACTAATGTCCTATTCAACTCTCATTCTTTTTATTTGATTGTCAAGCAGGAATGAATACTCAGTTATTATCAGAGAGTCAAATAAGTGTGCTGATGCATAAAGTAAATAAATTAGAAATTCCATACATCGAGTCAGAAACACTTAATGCTGGAGTTAATTTCTCAGATTCTGTTGAGAAACTCTTTTTTATAGTTGATGAAGTCAATGCGATGCAACAAAAGATGGAAATCCTGAGTCACGAGAAGGAGGATATGCATTTAATACTTGCATCCCATGCCCATGAAATCGAACATCTAAAGAAGGCAATTGAAGAAAATAATACCCACTTTCAGGAACTGGAGTTAAAGAAGAATGATTTATTGGAAATGAGTGAGGGTTTGGAGAGAATCATAAAGAAGTTAGGGGGATACGATGCACTACATGACCAGAAATCTTTAAGTAGCAAACTCCTTCTAACAATGTTGGATAGATTGATTATTTCCTCAATGTTGGAATCTGAAAAATTAAAATCTAGAGAACAGGAGTTCAAAGCTAATTTGCAAGAAAAAGATGATCTTGTTCATGAATTATCAGATAAGGTAAAAGCACTTGAAGATTCAATTCATGCTCAAAGTTTGCTGCTGGAGAGCACAAAAGAAAGTACTATTTTTGAAGCAACTCCATCAAAAGGGGGTTCAGAGATATCTGAAATTGAAGATGTGGTGAGATATTTCTATCTGTTTCACTTGTTTCTGATTATCATCACAAAAACTTCTAAAAAACTCAGTAAACTTATAGTGCTACAAAATACAAATACAGTTTATGATGCTGGAACTTGCTGGTCCTGGTAGTATGTGACTGTTGTTGCATTAATGCGCCAAAATAAGCTATATTTATTTCTTTAATACTAAAGATTATTGCAAAATTAATGATCTAGCATGAGTTGAAAAAACATTATATTATATGAATATATTTAATATATCTGTGAACTCAAGGGGATGATGGACCCAAGATAATTGTTGGTCTGGATAATTGAAGTAATAGCTTTTTTATTAATTTTGTCACCCATATAATGAAGCATACAATTTATGAAACATTTTTGAACTGGGGAATTATATGATATAGTGGATGACAGATGAGGAACACTGTTCTGATCCATCTTAGTTCCATGAGAGTATCCCGACGCTAGGAAAACCTTAACTACTACACAAGATTCAACAAACCAAATTACCTCAAATATTGCAACAGAAGAATTTGATAGAGGAGCAATGGACAACTTTAGCTAATCTGATATGGGTGTGTTATTGTCATTATTCAGATCAGACCATGAGGTACCTGTTTGTATATTCAGATATATAAGTGAGATGCAAACTAATGCTTTCTTCACTGTTGGCCAGTTAGATCATTGGCATTACTTTTCAATGCTTGTCTGACTATGTGCTCCCATCCTCATTTAATGAATATTTGCTTATTCTTCTGAATGCCGAAATAAAAGGTGCCTATTAAGTTTATTCATTTAAGATGAAGAAAATAAGCCTAAAGTGGATTCATATAGTGGCAGCTTAAGCATAGATTGAGATTCATATAATTTAAATAACCTGGTTAATATGTTAGACATTTTGCCATTAGAAATTGTTAGACTTATCTACTTTGTCATCATGAATCTCAGTTGTTTAGAGAATACAAGATTACAAGAAAATCTATATCAGAAAAGGTCTATTGGCCAGTTGATATCAGATAGCTTGTATTAGGATAACTTGAATTATGACGAAATTACAGCTTTGTAACATAAACAATGCTTTACCTTTCTTTTGTAGGGGTTACTAGGAAAAAACTCAATATTACCAGTTTCAACTGCTGCTCAGTTGAGAACAATGCGAAAGGGTTCTGATGACCATCTTGTTCTAAATATTGATTCTGGGTCTGCTCAGTCAGTTGTCGCTGCAGAGACTGATGCTAAAGGTTCACACATCAACCTTCTGATCGTTAAAAGAGTTCATAATCACTGGTGCAAATATATTATTGAATGCGACTATCCATCTTGAACAGGTCATGTTTTCAAGTCTCTGAACACTTCTGGTCTAATCCCAAAGCAAGGAAAGCTGATTGCAGATAGACTTGATAGTATTTGGTGAGTTTTTAATCAATATCTTAAGTTTAATGCTGTTTGCTTCTTGCCTTCTTGAGTTTTCCGAATATCTTCCTCCAAGATCTTCCCATAATTTTCAGATGCAAATTTATGCCCAATCCTCTACTGAAATGTACATAACAAGTAGAGCATCATTAAAACTTTAAACTACCTGATTTGTTTAAACTATTTTTTTTTAAAAAAAAGCAAAGTTAGTGAAGATAAAGATTATGAGCTACTTAGACCAGATAAATACAAAGATCTATAGGAGTTCTAAGAAATGTCTTCAAATTTGAAGAGTTTAGTTTCCTTGATAAAGCAAATAGATTGTTTTTTTTTTTTTTTTGACACTTCTCATGGTAAGTTAATTAGCACCAGTAAACTTGTTATCAAGAAACTAAAGAATATGCAACTTCACCTACAAGATTCTTCAATTTCATACTACCAAGCTGTGTTATTATGGAAATTCCATTCGATCTGACACATCATTTTCGCAGGGTTTCTGGAGAACAGCTACTGATGCGTCGTCCTGGAGCAAGACTAGGCCTCATCGCCTATTTGTTCCTCATGCATCTATGGTTGCTAGGAGCCATATTGTGACACATATATTTAGGTTACTAATCATAAAATTAGAATGTAAAAATATGTTTTCCTTTTCTTTCACGCCCAGTTTATATTCCATTCTTTCTTCCTTCAATCTACTGGAATTTATCTTCGACCATTTATAAACAGATTTTCAAAGATGAAAAGTGATAAAATTCAGCATTGTTTTTACATGCAGTAACCGTTTGAATGGTGGATGACATGTATTCAAAAGGGGAAAGTGAGTTTTAGCTATGCATAAAGTTAATTAAATAAATATATTTAAATAACTTATTAAGTTATATATGTTGGTGCGGGATGCACCGATGATCGAATCTGAGTTTTGATAATGGAAAAGGGTTTAAAGTTAAGATTTGTTGTTGTTCTAACAAATTGAATTAAGTATGCAGGAAAATCTTATGCGATCTTAGGTAAGTGAAAAATCTCAAGGGGAGGTAACCCTAGGTTCTAGAGGAGGTTATCCTAGGTTGTGGAAAGTCCTAGTTGCAACTAGATGGAAAGTCTTGGTAGGTCGAGCATATCAGGTGGGAAATCTTACGGGTTGGGGATTGGACGTAGGTGAAAATTCTGAGGGTCGCGAACACCAAGTGGAAGATTGGACGGATCAAGGATTGGACGTCCAGCGGAAAGTTCTGAGTTTTAGATGTTGAGCAAAAGTCCAAAGGTTTGAAGGA